>PVJH01010127.1:0-25959 GCA_004026705.1 Nesogale talazaci | reverse complement strand
CATTGAATCTCATGTTGGCTCTTGGTTTTTCATATATAGCTTGAGGAATTTCCCTTCTATTCCTATCTTGAGGAATTTCCCTTCTATTCCTGTCTTCTTTAGTGTCTTAAACAGGAATTGGTGTTGTATGTTGTCAAATGCTTTTCTGCATCTATTGATATTATCACGGGGTTCTTATAGTTTTTCATGTCAATGTGGCAAATGATACTAATGGTCTTTCATATGTTGAATCCCCCCACCCCTGCATCCCGGGTATGAACCCCACTTGATCATGGTGAATTATTTGAAAAAAATACCATTTATTTTAGCCACACAAAAATAGAAATACTTTGGAATAAATCTAACTGTAGAAGCAAAAGACCTGAACAGAGAAAACTAAAGAACACTGTTACAAGAAACTGAAAGAGAGTTGCACAAATAGAAGTCTATCCTATCCTCATGGATAACAAAAACCTAAACTCAATGCCATCAATTTTGACTCATAAAAACCCTGTCCAACAGTGTAGAACTGCCCCGGTGGATTCTTGAGACTGTAACTCTCTATGAGTAGAGGAGAAAAATTATTTTCTTTCTCCTGCAGAGTGATTGGTGGTTATAAACTGCTGGCCTTCTGCTTGCTTCAGCGACACATATACTAAACTGCTGGCCTTGCAATTACACACCAGGTCTTTCTCATTATACCCAAAGTGATATATAAATACATGTTTCAGGCTTGGAACGAGAGCAGGAGTGAGATAGTGATGATTTTATTAAACCCTGGCAACTTCCTTGGAATTTTATCTTAAGATTTGTTGATATATATAAGTTTGAGACAGAGGGAAGCGGAAGTAAAGATCTTTAACTTATACAATTGGTTTAATGTTAAGAACTGAGGGGAGGACAGGATTTGGGGAGGGTGAAATAAGGAGATTAATTTGAATTTGAAAAGAACTTGCTCATGTAACACCTAATTATGTAGCTGGCCATCAGGAGAGAGATCTAGCTTTATAGGGGCAGATTTTGCTTAATAATATTTACTGTTTTCTGATGAGCTACTAAGGAGTTCAGGTGGCACTATTAGGTAAGCATTGTTGGATTGCTAACTTCAAGGCTAGGGATTCAAACCTACTAACTTCCGCAAGAGATAAAGATGAGGCTCTCCACTCATACAGATTTACAGCCTTGGGAACCCAAATAGCATCACTATGAATCTATATTGTCTAGATGGTGTTGGATGGAGGACCTACTATGTGCCAGATTTTGTATTAATTTTCATGTTGAATTCTCTTAACAAACTTACAGATAGGTTCTACAGATGAGAAAGATCAAGGAGCCCAATTTATTCAAAGTCACATGGCCAGCAAGGAGTAGAGCTGGGATATGAGCCCATTCCGATTCCAGAGACTACTCTTTTAGCCATTATGTGTTTCAAGATCCATTTGCCTGGAGGTGGTAATTGAAACAATGAGATAAGAAGTAAAATGAGAGGAGAACACTACCTGGATTGGATCCCTGGGGATCAAAACCATTTGGGAGACAGGTAGTGGTAGAGGAGCCCATGAAAACTAGGACATTTCACAGAGGAAGGAAGGAAGCAAGGAAAGAGTATTGTCCAGAAATCCAACAGGAGAGTTTCCAAGAGGAAATGGCTATCCATGAAAAATATCACAATAAGGCAACGACTGAAAAGTACTTTTGATTTTGTGCTTCCATGTCTTTCTGCCCCAGTCCCCTATTTACAGCTGAAGGTCAAACACATGCCCTTGAGTGTTCCACAGGAACCTACACATTCTAAATTCCTTCTCAGACGTCAAGGATATACACTGCAGAATGATCTTTGATGTCCTTGTTTGACATGAACTCACTGATCAATTCTAGTTGACCCCAAGTCAATGTTACTCTCATTCACTATTTCTTCTTCATGCCTTCTCTTACACTCCAGTTTTGTTGTTGTTTGTTGGTTTCCATGATATTTCCAACCTGGTTTGTCTTCTTGCCTCTGGTCGCATCTCTTCTAATCTAGCATGCCTAATTAAATTTTCTAAAGTCTCATCATGCCACTTCCCATCTGAGAAATCTCCAATGGCTCTTCATTGTTAACAAGATAAATTCCAAATTCTTATTGAAGATCACTATGAAATGGCTCTAGTTTATTTTTTAACAAACCCCCCCCCCCGACTTCTTCACATTATGTCCTTAAACCGTCTCCAGCCACATGGAAAAAATGTCTGGCTTTTGTATTTGCTTGTACAGAGGCATTGCTTAGGCTAATTCTTCCACCGGGATGCACCTCTTCATCTTTCAGGTCTGTGGTAGTTACATAATCTGGTGTCAATTTGAGGATTGAGAGGGAAGGGGTGTCAATCTGGTGAAAGACAATGAGGTCTCTGTGTAGACATATCTTTCTTCTGATGATTCTGGAAACTCCTGCATTTTTTCTTTGGAGGCAAGAGAGACTCTCCCTCCACTCACTTTACTGAGAGACACTCTACTGACAAGACACATGGCACTATGCTGACAGATCTGGTGCCCCGGGAACTGGAGGAGCCATGTGGAGACCCCAGCCAGTGCTGAGATGCTTCTACTGCCACTTGATCCGCAAGACTTGCACCTACTGGCCTGTGATCTTCCTGCATTCAGCATTCTTGCATGTATTTTTTGAGTCTGAAGAGGACTTTATAGATTGGTAGCAGACATATGGGCTATTATCAAATTTATGGACTTGATCAGAACTGAGCTGGGATGTTTTCTCAAAATTCAATTTCTCTAGTATACACAACTCTTTCTTATACCCATAGAGTGTCCATGGATTTGTTTCTCTAGCCCACTCTAACATAGGGTTCAAATTTTACCCATCTTTCAAAGGGTATTTCAAATGCTATGTCCCCTGTGGTGCTTTAATTGACCGCTTGCCCAGAAATCAATATAGCCTTTTCTAAACTCACACAATATGACACTTTATTTGAAACTCTCTTGTGTTTGGTTTTCTTACATTTAAAATTTTTTAATTGTGAATTGGGTGAAGGTTTGCAGAGCAGGACACCAGTATTCCCCCCCCCCCCAATAATTTTATTGGGGGCTCTTACAGCTCTTATAACATTTAGTGCATCCTTTGTATTAAGCACATTTGTACACATGTTGACATCTTCATTTCCAAATTTTTTCTATTTGAGCCCTTGGTATAAGCTCTTCTTTCCTCCTTTTTTTTAAAAAAAATCATTCCATTGGGGGCTCATAAAACTCCCAACACAATAAACACACACGTCAATTGTATGCATACCACATTTGCACACCTGTTGCCATCATCACCCTTGAAACATCCTCCCTCCACTTAGGCTCCCAGTACCAGCTTCCTATATTTCCCCTTCCTACCCCCTCCTCTCCCCCATGAATCCTTAATAATTTACACATTGTTATTACTTTTTCATATCATACTCAGTCCTCTGTGTCCCTTCACCCACTTCACTCATATGTAGATCCCTGCAATTGGTTACCCCCTTCCACTCCACCCTCGACTCTCCCAACATCACCACACCCACCACTGGTCCCAAAGGGATCATTTGTCCTGAATTATCCATGTTTTTGACTCCAGTGTACCCTGGTCTAGCTGGGTTTGCAAGGTAGAACTGAGATCATGATAGTGGGTGGGAGGAAGCATTTGGGAACTAGATGAAAGTTGTATAACTCATTGTTGCCACACTGTACCCTGACAGACTCCTCTCCTCCCTGAAACCTCTCTGCAAGGGGGTGCTGCTTCACCTATTTGGGTCCCTACTCAGTACCCCCCTCCTTTATAATGATCTAATTTTTAGTTCTTTGATGCCTGACACCTGCTCCCTTTGACACTTCTTAGTCACACAGACTGATGTGTTTCTCTTGTGGGGGCTTTGTTGCTTCTGAGATAAATGGACACCAGTTTTATATTCAAGAATTCATACTCATTTTGTTTTATTGCATTCACTACAATTCCCACAATGTAATATCACCCATCTTATCTCCTTCTTATTTTTCTTGTCTCCATTGGTCATTGTTTCTTAATCCTTCTAAACTTTGTCCTCAAATAAATGCTGACCCTTCAATTACAAATGAATGACTATTTTAAAAAATGAATGGCTATTCCAAGTTGGACATGCATACTACTAATATTATTTTTGTTATAAATCTGCCTATTGTGACTGAAAATTAAGCCACGAGGGTATTGTATGATTTTGTGCTTGGTTTCACATCTTCAACTATTTTCAGGATAGGTTTTGGAATTCTGATCACATGTAAGTTACTACTCTAAATTGTGTCCTATATAATTCTTATGCTTTCCTTGAATTTTAACTTATTTTTACCTTAGTTTTCCTCTAGCAATTAGTATTGAGAGGTTCATTTTCTAGCTTTCATTTTTGTCCTCCCATAGATTCAATTTTATTCCTTTGTCCTTTCAATGTGTTATAAATTTCTGAAATCTTTGTATTAATCTAATGTTGTTTCATTGGCTTTGTCTGTAGCTTTGTTGATTTTTCTATCCATTCATTGAAGGAGTCTAAACATTCTTTGAATTGCTTATCTGGTAGTTCCAATACCACTTAATTCTGAGAAAAGTCTCTGGCTATGCACGTGGGTCGCTTGTTTGGGTGACTTTATCATGTTTCTTCATGTGAACTGAAACTGTATCATTTCTGAGGCATCGTGGTGTTTTATTTGCATTTCATTGATGAGTTTGTGCTGGTAAAATCTGAGCTCCTTACCATCTGTCTTCTGATGAATGTAACAGAGAATGTGAGTTTGTATGCAGTTCTCTTCTTGCTGTTGTTTGAGCACAGTGGAGGGTCAGTTTGGCTGATGTTATCAGTCTTTCAGGAATCAGGTGGTAGAAGACTGAGTAGTGGTCCCTGTCCTGGTGAGGTTATAGGAATTATGCTTGTAGCTGGTGGGCATGATTCATTAGATAGGAGAAGAAAACAAAATGAAAAAAAAAAACCCAGCTAAAATAAATTGATAAAGAGAAGACAATAAGATGGGGAAACCCAGGGAAAAACAGCAAGAAAAATAGCTTAATCACTAAAAAGAGAGGGAGAACAGTAAGTAGAATAAAGAAAGGGAGAAAAATACAATAAGCTAACCTAATGAGAAGGCGAAAGAAGAGGATTGCAAACAGCAAACAAGCAAAAACTCAGAAGAATGAAAAGGTGTTGGGGGAGGGGGGAAGAAAAGATAAACAAGAAAAGAAAGAAAAAGAGAAAGAAGAAAACATATAAAAAATAGGAGAATGAATCAAACCAAATTGAACCAAACCAAACCCAATGCCATCGAGTTGATTCTGCCTCATAGTGACCCTCTAGGACAGGGTAGAACTGCCCCCGGTGGGTGTTCAGGACAGTAACTCCTCACAGGAAGAGAAAGCTTCATCTTCTCTGGAGCAGCTGGTGGTTTCCAAATGTCCATCTTGCACTTAACAGCTCCATGCATAACCACCTCCCCACCAGGGCTCAATGGAAAGAAAAGGAAAAGCAGCAACAGTAAATAAGAAAAGAGAAAACTTCAGGGGGAAAGATACCTGGCATGAGCCTGAAACTTATGTTAGCCAAGGGGATTTCAGGGTTGGGGGTGTCACCCAGCCCTAGATAGTGTTCTTGCTGGCCTATAGATGGTCTGAAGTCAGGGCACCTAATCTGGAAATAGTTCTTGCCAGCTCACATGGTAGGTGACGGCAGATGGCTTGTTCAAAGAAGGTATTCTTTCAGGTCCAGAGAGTAGCTGGGATCAGGGCATCTGGTTTCTGAAGGAATTATAGCCCATCTAGGTGTGAGCTAGGAGCTAGGAGCTGTGTGTTTTACTGGTCTGATATGGTAGAGTTCATGCATCTCTAGATACTGGGACTGGGGTGGGGTACCTAGGGCCCGATCCATGAGGTAAAGTGGGAGTTACATGGGTGGTGAGAGTAGCGGTGGGTGAGGATGGAATTGAATACCCAAGTGTGGGTAACCAAGAAGTATTCCACTTTTCTTATCACTGACCCCAAGTGTCTGTAAGAAATGCTGTTTGCAAAAAAAAGTTCAAGATAGTATGTCACATTAGGCAAGCCATCAATTTGCCCGTCTCCTATCTTGCAGTTTTTGTTCAGCTTCCTGTTCTATTCAGTATTCAATCCACTTTCCTATTCTTTCCTCTGAAGGTCAAGTGTTCAGGTGAAACATCTATAGCTGTTTCATTAGTTCTGTCATGTTTTTGTTGTAGAGGATCATTTTAGCATGTTGGTCTAGTCCATCGTCTTGCTGAAAATCTTAGTTTCTTGGAAGTAAATCCTATTTCTTAACTATTTTTCTCATCATGTTACATGATTGTCTTATATGTGAGTTTTAAAAAATATGCCAGTCAAGGTACAGTGCAGCAGTGGTGAAAAATGCAACATTTCTCTAGTTCTTAAATATTTCCTCCCACCCACTATTAGGATACCAGTTTTACCTTACAAATCCAGCTAGACTAGAGGATGTACACAGGTACAGGTAGGAACCAGAAACATGGGGAATCAAGGGCAGATGATCCCTTCAGGAGCATTGGTGAGAGTGGCTATCCCGGGAGGGTGCAGGGAAGGTGGGGTAGAAAGGGAAAAATGATTACAAGGATCTACATATGGCTTCTTCCCTGGGGTATGGACAACAGGGAAGTGGGTGAAGGGAGACATTGGATAGAGTACAAAATGACAAAATAATGATAATTTATAAATTATTGAGGGTTCATGGTGAAGGGGGGAACGGGGAGGGAGGGGAATTATGAGGAGCTGATACCAGCGGCTTAAGTGTAAAGAATGCTTTGAGAATGATGATGGCAATAAGCATGCTTTGTGGACAATGTATGTATGTATTGTGGTGGGATTCGTATGAACCCCAATAAAATGATTTTAAAAAAGAGTTGAAAATAAGAAACTAACTGTTGAAAATGGAAAAAAAATTATGTAGGGGTTCTGTTGAGTGTTTTCTGATGAATAGATGAATAGTAGGCATTACTGTCAAACTTTGTACCATTTCTATTTATTTACTTACTGATCATCTTTTTAGTCTATCCAGTATGATGAGTTGGCATCCTAATAATGAAAACTCATAGCCTAATTTTGAGAAAAGTAAAATATAAGTAGTGTTGATGCCTACAAATTAAGGAGTTAGGTTGATAATTGATTATTCAGGTAGCCCCTAAATTTTCTGCAATTCTCTAGAATATCTTGGCATTTACTCTTCTATGCCAGGAAATTTGGAAGACAGATATTGGGAGAATTGACTGAAAGAGTTCCATATTTGTACCCCTTCCAAAGAATGGTGACCTAACATTATCACTTATCTCACATGCAAGTAAAATGTTGTTGAAGATCATCCAACAGTTGCAGCGGTACATTGTTAGAAAGCTGCCAGAGTTTCAGGCAGCTGATTCATAAGAGGAGGTGGAGCACAGGATATCATGGCTCATGGTAGGTAAATATTGGCTCAAAGCAGACAACCAGAAAGGTGTTTACTTGTGATTTATTGACTATGCAAAGGCATTTGACTACGTGGATCACATCGAACTGTGGATAACCTTGAAATGAATGAGAATGCCCGAACACTTCACTGTGCTCACACAGAACTTGTATATGAGTCAAGCAGCAGCGGTAGGAACAGCACAAGGGCATACTGCATGATTTAAAATCAGGAAAGGTGTGTACCAGGATTGTTTGCTTTCACTGTACTTAGTCAATTTGTTGGCTAAGAAACTCGTCAGAGAAGCTGGATTATAAGAAGAAGAAGAAGATGGTATCAAGGTTAGAGGAAGACTTATCAACAACCTTCGATATGCAGATGGCACAATCCTGCTTGTTGAAAGTGAGAAGGCCTTCAAGCACTTGCTGATAAAAGTCAAGGACTGCAGCCGTGGACCCAAATCCTCACCATTGAACCCATAGGCTTACACCATGATAAATGGAGAAAAGGTTGACGTTGTGGAGGATTTTGTCTTGCTTGGCTCCACCATCAATGCTCGCGGAAGCCGCAGTCAAGAGATCAAATGAGCATCCGGATTCGTGAGGGGGCGCGCGCTGGGCCATGACGTCAACATCCACCAACGTCGGAGAGATTTTCTCTGCAGTGGACGCTGCCCTTCACGAAGCTCAGGGAGTTGACCATGTAGCTGCATCCCGTTGCGTTCCTCCTGCTGGTGCGAAGTGGGCTGACACGGAAATAGAGATGCGGAGGGCTCTGTGAAGCGCTTTGGGGGACGATCTTAATCACATCAGCTGTGTCATCAAGGAACGGATAGTGGCTCAGATAAAGGCCACTGTGAAACGCAAGGTATATGAAGACTCTGGCATCCCTTTTCCAGCTCAGTCAGCCAAGAAAGGGCCCAAGAAAGTGGCATCTGGTGTTCTATCGCCTCTTCCAGCAGCCCCTCCAACCAGCAGGTCCATTGTCCCAGAGGCCGGGGGTACCTTCATAAAGTAGCAGAAGGTTGATGTGACCCTCAGTGTCCTGAAGGACTCGGGCACCGACAGTGATCTTGTGGATATTGAAGGACTAGGAGATACTCCTCCAGCCAAGAAACACAACTTCCACCAGGCCTGAACCTGAACTCTGGCCTTCTCATGGCCTCAGCCGAACCACCTCTCCTCTGCCAATGAAGCCTTCTGCTTCTGACCCCTCTCACTGTTCACCTGGACCTAGAGATCAACTAAGACTCACTCGAGGTCCAAAGGCTGCTGGGAATGGAAAAGTTCACCTTGTCCCCAAAGAGACATCTGCCATACCCCACGCCCCAGACCTTTGACTTCCACCAGATGGACATTTTTACGTAGAAAATGAAAACAATAAAGACCTCTCTCTCTAAAAAAAAAAAAAAAAAAAAAGACACTGTGTTATTTGAATTTTCTGCACAAGACCTCCTTTGAGTATTGAAAAGTAAGTCTGTTTCTCTGAGGACTAGGGTGCACCTGACTCAAAACATGGTCTTCTCCATTGTATCATATGCATGTGGCAATTGGACACTGAAAAAGGAAGACCAAAGAACTGAGGTTTTTGAATTGTGGTATTAGAGGAGAATATTGAAAGTGCCACGGACTGCTTAAAGGACAAACTGCTCTGTATTGGAAGAAGCACAGCCAGGGACCTCCTTAGAGACAAGTATGACCAGACTGTGTCTCATACACTTTGGACATATTGTCCGGATCCTGTCCCTGGAGAAGGACATCATGCCTAGGAAAGGGGAGGGACAGCAACAACGAGGAAGGCCTTAGATGAGACGGACTGACATGGTGGCTCCCACTATGGGCTCAGGCATAAGGAACAATATGAGGCTGACACGGGACTCGGTAGTGTCTCATTATATTGTGCATCAGGGTTGCTTCTAACAGGAACTGAGTCAATTTCACTGAACAACCACAGCAGAACATCTTAGCATTTAATCTGGTTACCGTTGAGACATTTGGTGTGCACACCCTCTGCAGAGGCAATGTTCAGGAGTGAGTCACACACCTCTCCCGGTAAAAAGGCCAGCTATGTGCCTTGGCAATTCACTGGGCTCCTTTGGAAATATCTTTATGCTTGAGGACTGTATAACATTTCCAGGTTTTCCTTGACCTGTAGATAGAACCAGATTAGGAGTTAGAAACTGTAGCCAGGATGCTGGACCCAGTTTGGTGTTGTCTCTTTGTTCCTGCTTGTGAAATTTAAACTGAGGTGTGGAGTTTCCACCACTGAGTTTTCTCGGCATAGGCCTATTGTGGTCTTTGAAAGTATTTTTCTCAGAAGCCACATATGGATGATCTACTTAGAAATAATGCAATGGAACTCAAGGGAGGAATCAATAGAAAATATCTTACAGTGTTATGCTTATGGGAATCTCAATATTCAGTTTATGCTTTATAATTTAAGCACATGGGGAGTTGAAACTCTTTGCTTCTTACCGGTGTGGGCAAATCTAAATCATTCATTAAGAATAAAATACAGATTTTGTTACTTTAAAAAGATTTTTAAAAAATTGGTGATGTGATGAAGCAAAACTTTTAGTTCTCTAGAGGGTCCAGACTTCAACCAGGTGCTCCAAGATATGAACGCAACATGCTGGCATGAAGCAGGGAGCCAATAGAGAGGTCGGAGGGGCCAGCCCCAATCCCAACTACGTGGACTGCTGCACATCCCCACAAAAGAATTTACTTCAGAGGACAGCACTGAAGCTACAGCGCAGGAAGAGGTACATATCTGATCAGACCACACAGGAGCAAATGAAGGGGGAGTAAAAGAAAGTGGAGATATCCTGGCCCACCAAGCCTAGAGGACGAGATCCCTTTTCAGAGTAGCCAATGCAGAGAGAGGATCATATGGCCAGCCACTCACTGACCAATAGTCCCACAGGGGACAAGCAACAAAGCCAACATAGAAGAAGTACACCAACCTGTATGATCATGAGGTGTTGGTGGGGTCAGGTATCGGATGTCAAGGAACAAAAAATCATATTAGTGTGAATGAGGAGGAGGGCGGAGTGCGTACCCAAAGCTCATCTATAAGTAACTGGACATGCTCTTAAAGGAGGGTCACGGGGAAGAGACAATCTGATTACCGGGATCTACGTATAACCCCCTCCCTGGGGGATGGAAACAGAAAAATGAGTGAAGGGAGATGTAAGACATGGCATAATAATAATAATTTATAAATTATCAAGGGTTTATAAGGGAGGAAGGGTGGGGAGGGAGGGGTAAAATGAGGAGCTGATACCAAGAGTTCAAATAGAAAGCAAATGTTTTGAGACTGATGATGTCAACAAATGTACAAATGTGTTTGACAAAATGTATGTATGGATTGTAATAAGAGTTGTACAAGCCCCCAATAAAATGATTTTTTTAAAAAAGAGAGAAGAAAATGGTCTCTAGAATTTGTATACTCTCTAGACAAGCTTGTGTGCCCTAAATAAGGCAGCACATCTTCACTAGAGAAAACCAAGAGAAATTAAATTGGAATTTGGTTACCTGTCTGGGAGGGGATCTGAGATAAGAGCAACTCAAAACCCTTTTTATCCCTTCCCATTGGCCCTTCTTTATTCTTTCTTATTCATCTTCTTCCCCTTCCCAGTAAAGGGCCATCCCACATCCTTGTTAGAAGGCAAAGTCCCTCCAATCCTGCTGGAGGAGAATGTGGGAAAAAATATCCATCGCTTGCTGCCTTTACTGAGCAGGTGTGTAGGAGTCTTCTGGTCCATCTAGCCCTCAGATACCCAACAGCAAATCCAAAGGCCAAGAAGGTTCTAGCCATCAATGCCACTCTCCTGATAAGAAGAGTGTTTTAATCCTCCCCTTCTTTGTGACCTGTTAAGCCCAGTATTGATTTATTCATAATGGCACCTTACCACGAAACCTAGAGGAAAAGACATAATTTTCCTTGATTATCAGTGAATCCACAGTGCTCATGGCTTTTCCTCTGGGTATTTGTTTGGGCACTGTAGTAACTTTCTCTCAATTCTCCTTTGTTACTTTACTCCTAGGTTCTATATCGTTTTTTCTATTTAAATTTGTCCCCTTTATTTCCTGCCCTCTTTTAATCTGTCTCTGATACCGTTGCCTGTGGTTCATTAGGGACTTCAAAGGGTGGTCTGGTTTCTAACCCAGGTTTTGAACTGGCTCATTCTAGTTTGAGCCTCCTGCTGGGAATTTGCATTTCCATCCCAGAATTAGTGAGTCAGCATTTGCATTTTAACCAGACCTAAAATGAACTGGTACTCAGCCTCAGAGTGTCTTTTTAAAAGGAAGTTCCCTGCCAGAAATGGCTTTGGTACATTTTAGGTCTGGGTGGAACTTAAAGTTGAAAAATAGAAATTCAATTTAGTATTAACATTCTAAAATCTCTGGAATTCTCTTTATATAATACATCAAAATAGGTTGGTTGAATCACAAGCAAAGGTTACTAGCCTTTAGGTTTCTGGTTAAGATGGTGATAATTCTAAGTAGTCAACAAAGTCTTCTATAATGGCTGAGAATGATGACATGTGACATCCCACTGCCATTGTAAAGAATTAAAATGGCACTCTGACCCTACACCGATAGAACACTTTATAGTTTATATGTTACTGGTTATGTCAAAACATGTTTTCTTCATTAGCCATTGTCACATTCTTGTGAGAAAGACATTATTGTTACTTCTTTCCATAGAGAAAGGAACTGTGGTTAGGGAGTTTAGTTACCCAAAGCTAGATGGTAATCACAAGGACAATTCTGGTTTTCTGACTTCTCATCACAAGTTCTTCCCATATACTCATGAGTTACCAGATGCTGTCATGTTAATTCAAGTCATGGCAACTTCATATGTGTCAGAGTAGAAATGTGTTCCATAATGGTTTCAATGGATGATTTTGGGAAAGTAGGACTCCAGGCCTTTCTTCTAAGGCACCAGTGGGCAGTGTTGTTACTGGTATCACCCTGTGTGATCACTCATGGTGCCCCCTGCCTTCTATGAACTTCCTTTTCTGTGCCACATCATAAAGAATCCTTTATAATGTTTGTTGTCAATTTTGATCATAGGGCATTATATGATAAATATCACTGTAAATTACTTACATGGAACATTTCTTAAGTTTTGTGACTATTAACTGTATAGATTTATTGTCTGGCCTATCCATTGAATCATAAAATTATTGTAGAACATTATCTGAGTAGAAGGCTATTTTGATTTTTCTTGTTTCTTTTAATTTTTAATCAAAAAAAGTTACTGGCATTGCCTGATAGTTACTAATTCTCACAGTATTATAACTACAAGACTGGGAAATGTGACAAAAAGTGCAACTATGAAGACACTGGCCACAGTGAAAACAATAGCTCATGCTTGCACCATGTTCTGATGATATCACAGGATTGGAAGCATTATTGTAATTGGACAAAGTTACAGCTCTGACCAGAGTGCATTAGCAGGTTCTAAAAGCAAATTAAGCATAGTTTTTAGTCTTGTAATAGGTATAGTAATGCATATAAACTGGATTTATAAAGAATGTTGTTATTGTTTTTTGTGGGCATCACTGGGAGTAGGAGGCCCAGTCTTGCTCCTGGAGAGCCACTGCTGGACTTGAATCACCAACCCTGTGTGCTGCAGTCCTACACACAACCACTACACCATGAAGGCTCAGCCCAAGAATGTTGTTAAAAAAATTTTTTTTTTGTGGCATCACTGCCCTGGGGGCAGTAGGAAGCCCAGCCTTGCTCCTGGAAAGCTGCTGCTGGATTTGAACTGTCAACCCTGTGGGCTGCAGTCCTGCACACAACCACTATGCCACTGGGGCTCAGCCCAAGAATGTTTTTAAAAATAGTTTTATTGGCATATCGTTTACATATCTTACAATTGAATCGTTCAATCATATTAAGGAGAGTTGTATAATTATTAACTAGATCAATTTCAGAATATTTTCTACTTATACTTATTGTTGCTAGCTCCTCATTTCCCTCAGACTCCCCAGCCATACCCTTAGGTTAATCCAGCTACTGTCTCTAGATTTACCTATCCCAGAGTTCATATACAGAAAATCACACAAAGTACAAACAAGAAGTAAACAAGCAAACAAACAAACCAAAAAACCCCAACAATAATGCTAAAATAGAACAGAGAAAAATCCCAATCAAAAAGAAAACAGACAATATTGAAAACTGAAACAACTTTAAAAGGGAGAGAAATGATAAGGCAACACATTTTAACCTAACTACATCTGCCACAACTGACTTAACAATGCTCTCTGTCTTATAGGAAGGCAATTTACATCTCTAGACTATGTTCAGAGAAACTGTACCAGAGGTATAATCCATGTGAGAAAACTACAAGTGGATTTTGAACTTCCACTGTTAACCATAGTGTTTGGTAAATGGAATGTTCACAATTTAAGTTCTGATACCATTTCCTCCTTTGGATTTTGATTTTATTATTTACATTCCTTGGATGACACAGGCTGTTGTGCTTCTTCCATGTGGAATTAGATAATGCCTTACTTAGATGACTGCTTATTTTAAGAAAAGCCATTAAAACTCCAGGTACTATTATTTCTGATAACTGGGTACTATGTGATTTATTCACTATACTTTGCTATAGTGCCCATATGTTTTCTTTTCCCCCAAAGTTTTATTGGCACATATCATATAATTCAATAGTTTAATCACATCAAGAAAAGTTGTACAATCACCACCACTGCTTTAGAACATTTTCTTCATTCTTGTATTCATCATTATTAACTCCCCAATTATCTCCCACCTCCCCTGTCACGCCAATTAATTAATTAATTGAACAATTAATTCAGTTACTCTTTCTTTATACTTACCTATCCTAGATATCATATGTAGAAAAAAATGAAAAGAAAAATTAAGAAACTAGAAATAACATAGGGCCCCATATCTTCAGTGATTTCTTCATGAGCAGCAAGCAAGACGGTATTCTTTTTTTTTTTTTTTTGGCATCACTGCGCAACACGGTGTTCTAATAATTAGTTTTTCTTAGGTTTGGGCTAGAATTAAGTGTGAACCCCCAATCCATTTCTATAGCTATATGGTTTATCTATGTCTCTGGTTCACTTTAGAGACATCATTATCATTTTATGATAGAGAACATTATAAATTGCCCCTTTAGGGCATAGGTCCATTCTGTTGATAGTGTCATGAATTTAGCCAATGACATGGAATTTAAGAACATCCTGAGAGTACAGGCCAACTTTTCAGATTGAAGTACATGAATGATTGACGTGTACAGGTTACACTCTGAGGTGATTGGACTCTGTCTACATGAGCAATAGGGGTTAGTAAGAGGACACAACTTTCAATAGCTCTCATTCATAAAGAGAGAACCATGCCTTCCAGTCTAATTACATGTCATAAGAAAGACAGGAGAACACTGAAATAGTCAATACAAGGTAGTTCGGGGCCACCCTCAACGCAAGTGATCTGAACCAAAATCAACTCCATAACCTTGGGTTAGCAGCCATCTCCCAGCTTTATGAGAAATGCTTTTTGTTGCTGTTAACATTAACTGTAGGGAGATTTTAAGAAAAAAAATAATAAATTTCTGCTGAAGCAATACACAGTCTGTTCCCCTTCCCACCTTTTGGTCACCATTTTCCCGACTCTTGAATATGTTTTTATTCTGGTGAGCCAATGTGACAATGACAAAATATAGGAGGGGCTTCAAGAAAAAAGAAGATGGAAAAATGAAATGAAAAGAGAACGTTTTTTCCTCCATGGATTTTTGAAGCCCCCACGTATTCACAGCACATCCAGAACCTTGCCTTTTCCTCTGCTTTCTGAAGTGGAAGTAGGCTTTGTGGAAGGACAGCTGCTTTTGCTTTGTGGAGTCCGATAATGAGGAAGGAGGAGAAGGGACGTTCGGACCTACACTGGCAATGCAATGGCAGAGAAAGCCTGGAGGAAGAAGAGAGTGTTTTAGAAGAAGCAGGGACACCAGGCCGATGGCCGCAAATGCAGGCTGCAACTGGAGAGTGAATTGGGCGTGTCTGTGGGAAATGGGACAAGAAACTAGTCCAAGGTTTGTGCTCTGTGAGAGAGGAGGAAGGAGATGGAGAAGAGAGTCTTGAGAAGATTTGTTTTTATTATGAAGGAAATGCTGCCTTGGTTTTTTGGAGAGATTGCAGCAAAGAGCTCAATTGCTTTTTCAGTTCTCTTGGAGGGCCACGTGTTCTTCAGCTGGAAAGCGAAGATGCAAATCCCAACACCCCCCCCCCCCAACCTCCTTTCCTTCTGAGCCCCCAGGTAGGAAAAGAGAGATCGGCAATGTGTTGACCAAGCTCAGCAGTGCAAAAGAGGCCTCTAGAAAATGGTCAGAAAGTTTCAGGAGTTTCCTTAACTCTGCTAGACCCGGGATATACAACCTTCATTTGGCATTTTCGTAGTCTTTGCTTCTGAAGACCCTCTTATGTTAAGCTTAGGAAATTCTTCTTGCTGTTGGGAGCCTTTTATAATCCTATTGGGGGGGGGGGCACTAACATCTTTATATACCCAGGCAGAAAAGCAGCATAGCGCTCATTATCACAACTCCCCCCAGTTCATAGCTTGTGGAGGGCACGGATTTGTGACGCTCTACCTCTGGTGTAATCATCCAGGCAGCAGTTCCCGCCATGGGTCATACTCTGGGTATGCAAATGCGCTGCCTTAGCTGAACTATAACTTTTTCTCTTGGGACTTCGTCTCAAGAGAAACACCACTGAGTCTCAGATGAACCAGGGTTGGGGACAGGAGAATCTGAGGCCAAAGGTAGCCTTTGGCATATGACTTCTCTGATACTTGGGAAACTTTTTGGTAAGAATTGGCTGATACCTTGCCTGTAAGATTCAAGGGTGCCAATTGACAGCAAGAACCTATTTTTGAAACAGGCGTATAAGCAAATTGTTTTCTGTCTTGTCCCTGGAGTTGCTTCTTTCTACAACATTAAGTAATTATACCTGCAAAATGAAATGTTGTTGTTAATTCCAAAATACAAGCCATAGTTGACACATACCATAAATTTAGAGAATTTTTTCCTTGGTATTCCTCCTTTGATTTTTCTACTGACTTTCTACTTGATTTTGCCTAAGAGATCACTCCTGTCAAAGGTACTTTCCTTATTGAATGGATGAGCTTTGGTATATGAGCTTTTGAAAAGGTGTTTACCACAGATTCCAGGACAGATAAATCCCTCAGAAACAGTAATGGGAGTAATGATACCACGAGACTACGCGGAGGGGGTGGAGTTGGGGGAAGGGGAGGAAAAGAGAATTGATGGCAATAATGGATGTATAACCCTGTCTCCTCCCCAGGGGGCCAAATAACAGAAATGTGGGTGAAGGGGTAAAGTGGATGGTGAAGAAATAATAGCAATATATAATTTATTAAGGGTTCATGAGGGCAGGGAGGGTGGGGGAGGAGTGAAAAAGGAGCTGATATCAAAAGGCTCAAATAGAAAGACAATGTTTTGAAAAGGACGATGGAAACATACGTACAAGTTTGCTTCATATCATTGATTTATGGGTTGTTAAAATATCTGTAAGAGCCCCCAATAAAATGGCTTTAAAAAAGGAAAAAAGGAAAATACATAAAGGTTGACTTTATATAAAGATCAGATTGATAACTAATATCACAAAGCAATAGTGAAAATAAAACTGGAAATAAATCTTAAATAAAAACTGGAAATAAATCGGCTGAGCCCCAGTGGCGTAAGTGGTTGAGTGTGGGACTGCAGCCCATGGGCTTGGTGGTTCAAATCCAGTGGCAGCTCTCAGGTGTAGCACTGGGTAGCGCCCACGACCACCAGAGGCAGTGATGCCCACAAAAACAAAAACAGACAAAAAAAAAACTGGAAATAAATCTTAAATATAATGGAAAAAAATAACTGCCAACCCCAAATTTTACACTCAGGAAAAATATCCTTTAAGTTAATTTTTTAGGGCTGAGCCCTGGTGGCGTAGTGGTTGTGCGCGGGACTGCGGCCCACTGGGACGGAGGTTCCAGAAGTGGGGCTGGGCCTCCTACTCCCACCACCGGAGAGAAGTGATGCCCCCCCCCCAAAAAAAAGATAATTTTTTAAATAAGGTGTCCACATGGTCTTATGACGTCATGAGGCAGATGTTTCTTTTTGTATCAGACAACACTCCTTGGGTTGCAAGCAATAATTAGAAAGCCAGCTCAAGCTAATTGAAGTAAAAATTACAATTTAATTTGTAAGAAAGACCTTGGCAATATGTGACTTTAGCAGGATTGACTGAACTTTGTGGGCTCAACTCTCTCCATCTCTTAACTATGCCTTTGTTTTGGCTGGTTCCAATTTTGCCTGTGAGGGCAAGATGTCTGCTAAGCAGACACGAGAAACTGGACTGGCTGAAATGCTTTGGAGTTAGTTGTAGAAGCCTTAATGACGTCTCAGAGCCTTGGCTTCCTCATCTGTGAAATGGGCACAATATTATCTACTACACAGGGTGTTATATGAGTGTCTGAGGAGCTCATGGTGGTCTGTGAGCCCTGGTGGATAAAAGAATAGACTTTGGAATCATACTTGGCTCCATTGCTTATTAAGCTAACTTAGAAAACATCCCACTTACAGAGTACCTGTAACACAGGGTCATTGAGGGTTTAAAAGAAGTTATGGTTCTTGGCTCCCTTCGAGTCAGTCCCCAACTCATGGTGACCCTTAGCACAACAGAATGAAACGCTGCCCAGTCCTCAGCCACTTTCGTGATGTGTTGTGACTACTTTTGAAAGCAGGTCACCAGACTTTTCCTCCCAGTTGGTCTCAGTCTCAAAGCTTTGCTGGAACCTGTTCAGCACCCAAGAAACACAGCAGCCTCTAAAGACAGATGGGCAGTAGTTGTGCATGAGGAGCCTTGGCTGGAAATGAAACCCAAACCTTCTCCATAGACGATGAGAATTCTCTCTGAACCAGCACTGTCCCTTGAGATGATGTAAGGCATATAAAACCTTTCATAGGGTCTCTTGCACAAAAAGCCATTTGAGAGCCCTGGGAGTGTAGTGGTTACTCAGTGGGCTGTTAACTGGAAGGTTGGTGGTTTGAACCACCAGTTTCTTCATGGGAGAAAAATGAGGCTTTGAACCCCCACAAAGAGATACAGTCTCTGACACTTGGAAGGAATATTTCTACCTTGCCCCATAGGGTCACTATGAGTGGGAATCAACTTGCTGCCAGTGAGTCTGATTTGGTTGTGATATTACTTGAGTAGGATTTTGAAACATGAATGACTTGAATGAAAAGGTAAACACAGGCATGGCAAATGACATGGGGTGGGGGGGGGGGGGGGAAGACATCAAAGTCACTGTGATTGAGTTAATTCTAACCCTCAGTGGATAGAATAAAATAGAATCCCTTAGAGTTTTTCTTAAGCTATGAATCTTTATGGAAACAAATTACTTCCTTTTGCTCTTAAGCATGGGCTGGTGGTTTTGAACTGCTGGTCTTACTGTTTGGAGTCCCCTGGGTAACACATTGTCACCAGGACAACAGTCATGGACTCATAATTCAGACTTACGAAGGGTTTGGAAACAGTAAATGGTGATAACTGTACAGTATGAGAAGCTTAATTACTGTCACTGAATTAGACTTGCGAAGAGGGTTAGAGATAGCAAATGATTTGTTATGTATATATTTATCACAATGATAACTAAAAAAATTCATCAAGGGACAATATAGGTAGACAATATAGTAGACAAGCTGATGCATGGAAGTGTGGCTCTTGCTTCTTGTATTATAACTGTGATAAAAAGACAAACACTGGAAATGATATGGGGAGGATTCACTGTTGGCCAGTGAATAGCTCAGCATTTTGGGGAGCAAAACACTGGTAGGCTTTTGGATGGATTCTTTTTTTAGAATCACAGCCACAGGTGCTCATCAAGTTCTCAATGCCCAACTCATGCTTGTTGCACTGACTTGAATTATCTTCAAAGGCATCTCTTCATACCCTGAATGATGGCAAATCTCCTTTTTTTAGGGTCAGTGATTTTATTGGGGGCTTTAACAGCTCTTATAGCATTCTATACATCATTTGTATCAAGCATATTTGTACACATGTTACCATCTTCATTTCCAAATATTTTTTACTTGAGACCTTTGGTATAATTCCTCCTTCCTGCTTCTTGTTTTAAAAATATAAATCATTTTATTAGGGGCTCATACAACTCTCATCATGATCTATACATACATCAATTGTATGCAAGTGACATTTGCACATCTGTTGCCATCAACACTCTCAAAATATCCTCCCTCCACTTAGGGCCCCAGTACCAACTCCCCCTATCTAACTTCCCTTACCCCTCCCCCATGAACCCCTAATAATGTACAAATTGTTATTACCTTTTCATATTGTACACTGTCCAATGTGGCCCTTCAGTCACTTCCCCATTGTGCGTACTCCAGAGAGGAGGTTACATGTAGATCCCTGATATTGGTTCCTCCTTTCTATTCCACCATCTCTCCACCCTCTCAGTATCACCACTTCCACTGCTAGTCCTGAGGGATCATCTAGCTTAAATTCCCCATGTTTCCGACTCCAGTTTATGTCCCCTGATGTAGCTGCAAGAATTGGGATCATGATAGTGGGTGGGGGAAATTCAGAGCAAAGTCTTATAGAGAAGGTTGAGGAATAAGCTAAGCTGAGTGTTTCCGATGCAGACACTTGAAAAAAAGCCAAAAAAATGTTTTGGTGTCCCCCCCCCCCCTTTCCCTCTGCCTTTCTCTTTAAACAGTCTTTTGAAAGCAACACTGAACCAATAGGTATAAATTAGAACATTTTAACTGATTGTGTTCATAATCTCATCATTTTCCATAACTCAATTCATGTTCTAGTTGTATAAGTCATGCTGATAACTCTTGGAGTCATAGAGATTATGTATTGTTCTATATATTAAGGATTGTTTCTTGGAGAACCATGATCTTTGGGAGAGAAACAGAAGGCAAGTCATTGTCAAGCAGTGATATCAGATTTGTGGAGTTGGTCTGTGAGCAGCCATTGACCATGGGGTTTGAGGTGAGGTGGGGCAGGGGTGTGGTATTTGAAAAGTTTAAAGTTGAAAAGTGAATATGAAATTATGTGTGTGTATGTGTGCATTAGGGGGCTTCATGGACACACAGAATGAAAAAATATAATGGGACTTTTAAAATTATAAACAGATCATGTTATTGTGGGCTCTTATAGGTATTGTAACAATCCATACATTAATTGTTTCTAGCACATTTATACACATGTTGCCATTATTGTTGCAAAAACATTTTCTCTGTATTTGAGGCTTTGTTATTATCTCCTCTTTCCCCCTCCCTTTCTCACTCTCCCACCCTTGTAAACCCTTGGTAACTTATAAATTATTTTTTATTTTCATATTTTATACTCTCCACTGTCTCTTCATCCATGTTTCTGTGGTTTGTCCCCAACAGGGTGTGTGTCTGTGAGGGGGTTATACATCAATCATTGCAATTGGTTTCCCCTTCTCTCCCCACCTTGTACCACCCTCATGGTATCGCTACTCTTATTATTGATCCAAGGGATTTTTCTGTCCTGAATTCTGTGTGTTGAAAGCTCTTATCTGTACCAATGTACATGCTCTGGTCTAGCTGAATTTAGAAGGTAGGACTGGGGTTATGATAGTGGGGGTTGGAGTGGGGGGAGGAAACATTAAAGAACTAGAGGGATGTTGTGTGTTTTATTGGTGTTTTCCAGCAACCTGGCTGGCTCGTCTCTTCCTTGTGACCCTTCTGTGAAGGGATGTCCAATTGTCTACAGATGGGCTCTGGGTCTTCACTCATTTGCATCTCTCCCACTATTTGTTGGTTGATTTGCTTATTCGGAGATTGTTGTGTTTGGAGAAGCCCAAGGAATTGAGGTTTGTTTTTTCCTTAGCAATTGAATTTCAGTGATTTGAGGAACTCACTCATACCTATGACGTACTTTCCTGCAGTACATTTTACTTTCCTTGACAACATAAGGCATATATTCCATGTGTGTAGTGAAGACACTTGCATGGGCACATCCCAGGGCTAACACATACAGTGCGTACCTGAGACTTTCTGATTACAAGTAAGTCTTTTGAAAAAAAAATCAATTTGATTTCATTTTTTTCCCCCTGAACTCCCTGTGAACTTTCGCCAGATGGTCTCTATTTTTCTTGTTTTCTTTCTGTCCTTTGTACCATCCCAGAAGGTCTTCAGTAGGTAGAACATATGACTGATGTTTAGTGATTCCTCTCCATCAGCATTTCTCACAGCCTCTTATGAAATGTCACCCCCTGGGAGTCTCCACACCTGTTCAGACACTGTTCTCATCTTGTGGTTTGATCTTTCTTCTTATGGTTGGCTTCCTATCAGTGATATTATTCCCCTCTTTGGTTAGGGCATGGCCGAGCCATGTGACTGGTCCCACCTTGTGCCAGTGAACTGCTTTTCTCCTCTGAACCATCGTGGGAAGAGTTTAATGCTAGTGCACAAGATTCCTTTCATGGCACCGCACTACGATGGCTCCTTTCTGTCTTTGTCTAGCTCTTTGGATTCTGGAATCATGTTGCATAGGTTTGAACTCCAGCTCTGATGTTTGCTGATTGCGAGCAAGTTATGTAACCTGTGAAATGAGAATCATAAGAGAATTGTGAGTTTTAAAGAAATGGAATGATTGAGTTTTTGACAAATAGAATGACACTCAAAAGGAGAGTGCCTACTTTGTTGTAAATAATCAATATACAACTGCTATTGCAATTATTCTTGTTGGAGTGGCTATTTTCATTATTCAGCTACTCTATTTAAATTCTACTGGTCTGCAAGACCAAGCTAGAGCTCTGTCTTTACAAAGTCTTTTCTGTCCTCTCAGACCAGCAGGGAACTGTGTCCTCAACTCCCATTATCATTGTTGTCAAAGATTAATGCTTGATTGCTGCCCTCAGTGCTTAATATGGCTTTACTGTCATACCGTTGTGATAATTGGTATTATTCTTGGTCTTTGGAAGAAAGACAAGTCCTTGAATACTAATACCAAAGGCTATAGTGTTATTTTAGTCTCTCTGCTGCTAGTTGCATTAGCATTCAATTGTTTTCTCTTATTCTTTTGTCATTACTGAAATACATAGCAAAGCATGTACCAATTTAATAATTGCTATAAGTACAACTCAGTGAAATTAGTTGCATTCTTGAAGTTGGGCAACTAATCTTATCCTCTTTTTCTACATTGTTACTCCCATTGCTACATTGTAAATCTACATTGTAAATCCATTGCTCCCTGAGTTTGCTGTATGACCTTTCACGTTAGTGCTGCCAATCTGATCTCATATACATAGTTTTTAAGAGTCCAATGCTCGGAGTCAACTTAAACAATAAAAAAGAAACTCACCTAGCCTACTATTTGATTTAAAGAAGAATTCAGGGGATACATTGTGGTTTAAGGCTTAAAGATTTTGTCAAAGCACTAGTGTGGCAGTCATGTACTCTTGTGTCCGTTTCAGGATTGGGAGTGTAGGGGTGGAGTGTAGCCTGTCCAGCTGGAGATAGTCAATGAGACCTCTGTGTGGGCATGGCTTTCTCCTGAGAATTCTGGGGAATCTCATGGTATTTCCTCTTGGAGGTGAGAAACACAAGACTCAGTCCTTGGGAGACATTGCAGCTGTCAAGACACAGGGCAGCCTGCTGATAGACCCTGAGCCCTGGAAACTGGAGGAGCCATGAGAAAACCCCTGTCAACCCTAGGATGCTTTTACCGTCACTGGATACACAAGACCCACTGACCTGTGATTGTCTTGGTGTCATTGCATGTGCTTTGTGAGTCTGAAGAAGGCTTTATAGACTGGTATTGGACATATGGCCTAATATCAGATTTATGACCTTGAACTGAACTGGACTGGGATGCTTTCTCAATGTTCCATTCCTCTTGTACATAAATCTCTCCCTTATATACATATGCATGTTTATAAATTTGTTTCTCTAGTCTACCTGGACTAACACAAGTAATTTGGGGGGCTCATCCTGCCTCAGTGGCTCCAGAAAGTCTGGATTTTGAGGATCCCTGGTAGTGTACTGATTAAATACTTGGCTGCCACCAGTCACTTCCTAAGAGAACAGATCTGCTGATCTACTTCTAAAAAATTTCCAGCCTATAAAATCTTATAGGGCAGTTCTACTTTGGCACATGAAGTCACATGGAGTTATATTTGATTTGACAAAGAATGATAGTTCATTGCATAGTGTCTGGGGGGGGGGTGTCTTAAAAGTTTAAAAGCTAGTTGCCATCCAAGATACAATATTCAGTCTTTATTTACCTGAAGCAACAAAGAAAGACGGAAAGTTAGTAGTAGGAAGAGGAAAAGGATGCACATAAAATTGTCTCCACGAGCCATCTGCCTCCTTTGCCATGAGATCCAAAGAAATGGCTGGTGCCTGACAGCTTACTGAATGTCTCAGTCAAAGAAACATTAGAAGAATCCTGATCAAAGGGGGACAAATGTTGAACAGAATTTCCATTTCATATAGCATTGACTCTTAAGCATTGCAATTAAAAATGTGCATTTCAATTGCCTAATGCTCAATATAAACTTGAGTAAGAGTCTATTCACAAAGGTTTACGAGATTGTGCAAAGAAATAATTAGTTGACAGGGTCAACAATTCGTGCCAAGTGCCGACAGTCTTTTTCATAGAGGATGCCCTCTTTTCTGTGATGACAAAGTTAGCTCTAGCCTGGAATGATGTCATTTCTCTTGGGTATAAGCACTGAGGTAGATAGACTGGCAGCATTTACACTGTCAATGCCATCCTGTTGTCCAACTGAGCTGACTTCATCTTGTTGCCGGGTGGAGAGATGAGAATAGGTCCTTATTCAGGGAGTACATCCTAAGGTGGGAGAAAGAACTTGTTTTTTTTCCTCTCAATAAACATTTCTTGAATAAAAGATTGAGTACAATCCTTTAAGTATTATTGACTGAAACATAAACTATAAGAAGATTTCTAAAGTCAAGGTCTAAGTAACTTAGCCCTCCTCCCCCCTCTACCACTGGATATGCTGGGGTGATATAACTACTTGTCCTGATATGACAGGACTATGATGAAAGCCTCGAAGGACACAAATGTACTCGAACACCATTATTCATTGCAGAAGGGAGGTGAACAAAGGTTGTGAAAGACAAAATGGAGTGGCAGGGATCAAGGACAACACAGGATTAGAGTTGTGCCAATCACGGTTACCTGGCATGATTAGCCGCTGTGATTAGCAGAAAGTCACTGATCCACACCTGTTCGTCAAGAAGATTTTGGGAAATTGACAAGTTACCATAAATACTGGCTCGTATCTTGACTCAATGTTCTCAGGATTGAGAAATTAATCTGTGGTGATGTTGTGAAACTGCTAGCTGTAAGATCAGCAGATCAAACCCACCCGCTGCTCTTTGGTAGAAAAACGAGGCTATCCTATAGGATCGCTATGAGTCAGAATGAACTCAATGACTGTGGATGTGGGGGTTTCATTTCAATAGTCCATATAGACAAGGAAATCTGGGAGAGCTGTAACTTGCTTGAGTCTGGGTTAGTTTTTCAGTTTCTCAATTTTTCTGCATTTGATGGGGTGTAATCTTACTCCTTTTCTATTGGTCACTTCCGTAAGACCTTGCTTCGACACTCATCTCCATATAAGTCTAGGGCTTCTCCACCTGGCATGCACAGTAGAAACAACTAAATAGCTTAACAAATCATTGATGTTCGGGTCACAATTTTGACCTGTTAAATCTGAGTCGCTGTGGGTGGCATGCAGGGATAGTGTATATTTATTATCCGAGGTTGAGAACCTCTATCTTATAAAATCAGTTTACCTTTGCTAAACTCCTTACCTGGAGATGGGGCTTTAGTTTGAATTCTGACATTTTTTGTGTGTTTTTTTTTCTGGAGTGCTGGCTACAATTAGCTCCTAGGCACTGACATTTAAGAGAGCATGGGTGTCTTAAGGGTGCAAACCATGCCATGGAAGAGGTGGCTTCTACCTGAGAAAGCTATGCAGCCTCAAGATAATGTAAGCCAGGATGCTGTGTTCCTAGGAATAGAATTTTCCGGGCCCTAGGTCATTGGTGCCCTAGCAGAGAACTCAGGGTTCCCCAAGGACCTAAAGTATTTATAACTCTTACAGTATTTCTGCAAGGTGAGCTTTGTTGAATGCGGATGTTAATTGCTACCGGAGCAGAGGAGTCCTGCCCAGCTACTGCAAGACTGCTCAGTGACACGGCTCTTACTGCTGAGAAAGTGGGGCTCACGTGTGCTGCCCAGGAAACAGCCAGGACAACTGAAGAAGAGACTCACTCAGGTCACCACCTGGGATTTTATGGAGAGGAATCAAGTAAGACATTAAATAAAAAAGCCACCATCAAATTCATGGAAGCATACTGGACAAACCCTAAAACTCATCTGATTTAAATGTGCAGTTCAGTGGCTTTTAGTGAATGTATAGGATTGTGCAACTGTCATTGCAATCAAGTTTTAGTACATTTACATCTCCCCCCCCCC
>PVJH01010126.1:0-75189 GCA_004026705.1 Nesogale talazaci | reverse complement strand
GTTAGGGGTTCTGCTACTGTCAACCGCTCCAGGCACAAACAGCCTCAACTCCTTCCCACTCAGCGGCTGACGGCTTGGAGCCTCCACCTTGCAATTAGCACTTCAGTGCACAACCCAGAGTACTACCAGGGCTCCTTAATAAGCCTCAATAATTCTTAGAAATAGGAAGGTAAGTTTAAGAATACGCGCACACACGAATGTAACTCCTGTATAAGCCGAGTTTTCCAGCACGTTTTTAATGCAGCTTTTGTGGTAAAATTAGATGCCTGGGCAGATAGTCGTGTCGGCTTATACTCGAGTATATGTGTTACATGTATTTCTAATGGGGTTCCAGTTCATACATGCCTGGGTTTACACCAAGCAAAACATGTTTGAACATATCTGTGTGATCGGCGGCTGGTTACATAGAAGCACTCTCGGTAGTACTTGTCTGTGCCTAAAGAGGGATGCCATCAAGGAAAAAACCAAGCCCAGGCTGTATTAAAATTTAAACACAAATCGGAAGACTATCTCCTGAAGTTACTGGAATTTTGCAGTAAGTTTACATGGATGCTGCTACACATAACGTAATCGTTTTAGATGGAGCAAGTATTTTCAGGCTGTCAGGGAGCTGAGCCCAGAGAGGGAAGACTGTCCTCCTCAATGAATGAAGAGAGTGTGCCTGGAGTCGGAGACTGTGGAACAAGCCCCCAGACCTGTCGTGGAGGCAGGGAGGCTCTCCCCGGCTGTGCATTCTCAGTTTTCAGTGAACATCTTGACCCCAGCAGGCTTCTGTCTGAGGAAGTGGCCAGTCTGAAGATCAAGTAGCTCAAAGAGCGTATCTTTCCATCCATCATTTTCCAGCATCGAAGTCAATGAAGAGGCTAGTGGAGTGAATCACAAGCAGGGATGTGTCTTGGATGGACAAGTCAGAGTCAGAGATCAAGGGCCAATAAAAACCGGTGGTTTGGGAGGGGATCTGCTGGAGCGGTTAGCTCTGAACTCGATGGCAACATGGAGTGAAGGCCTGCCAAGGGGGGTGGGGGTGGGGGTCTCGTGATAGAGTGTCGTGAAGGACAAAGGAGGGAAACTTGCATTGATGAGGAGGCTCGGGAAGTCGAGCTGAGGGACCTTCTCCTTCAGGACAAGGCGCCTTCTCCTCCTTCCAGGGACCCAGGCAGACCCTTTCCCCTCACCAGCAGCCCGGGTCTGACCGTTCAGCCTTCTTCGTGTTTCCCAAATGGAACACGGTGTGAGTCCCTTGGGGATGCCAAATATTCTGTTTGACATGGTGGAAATCCATGCTCATTGGGGAAGCAGCAGAGGGATGGAAAGGTCGCTTTCAGAAGGGCAGAGACCTAGATGGATGGTATGTTGAGAAATCCTGACTTTACCTTTTGATATTTAATAAAGACTTCTATGATTGATAGCAATACTTTTTGCCTTCTCAGCCATTTTCAGATTTCCATAATTTTCTTTCAGGGGTGGGTAAGGGACTGGAGGAATTGCATTTCAATGGTCTAGATGAGGCAGTTCAAGAAGCGGAAGTGAGACCACATGTCTGGGCCCTCAGATGCCAACTTTCAGATGTATCTTGACCGAGTGGAGGGCTGTTGGTCCAGGCCAGGTGTCCGGACATGTTCTGTGCTATGGACTAAACCAGCCAGACACCTCTCATCCTGCGCCAGTCCAAAATACCACGATCCTATTTTCCTCAGAGTAGGAAGGTGCTGGGGCATCTTTTCAAGAAAAGGGGAGAAGTCCAAAACTGTACATCAGTCTTGAATTTGTCCACTAAATCACATTCTCTTCTACATAGTGTGGTCATGTCTGGAAATATTCTATAGGGGTGGAGGTGTTTAGAAGCAAACATTATTTTTTCACAGTGTTAGAGGTGAAAAGTCAACTTTGGGTCTTCTCCATGTCAGGTCCTTCTTTGTGGCTCTGTCCTGCTGTCCAGGGACTGTGACCACCCTTGGCACTGTTCTGCTTGTACACAGAGCCTCGCCTGACACCAGCCCTTCTCTCTCCCAGGCCCGGTGTTTCTGTGCCCGTTCTACTCTTTGCAGAAGGCACCACTGAAGGGACATCAGGGACCACTCCTTCTCCAGGGTAAAGGCAAGACAGAGTTCTGGTGTCATGTCATGTCACGGCCAATTCCTTCACAGCAAACACCTGAGAAATTGGAGCAAAGCCATTCAGATCATCATCCTGGAACTTTGGGCATCCATGGATTTACACAATGGACAATTCACTGGAAAATCTAACAAAGGGAAAGAAACACTGAAAATGAACACAAATAAGAAATAAAATGAGTGCCATGACAACAGAGCCAAAAAGTAATAAAAATAATAGAGCCACACTGTGGAACTGCTCCAGCAAATGTGAAGACCAAGAAGAAGTGAACACATTTCCTCAAAGGACCTCCCTAAACTAAGAGACTGAAGCGACAAAATGGAATACACCTGTAACAAAATGGAATAAACCTGTAACAAAACACCTTATGATAGCAGAAATCATAACGCAGAAGACATTACTAGAAAACTGTATAAAACAGCCAGAGAAGTGCTAACACCAATTCTCCTCAAACTATTGATGATCATAGGAAAGGAGGGTACACTCCTCAATCCATGTCATGAAGCAAACATAACCTTGGTACCAAAGCCCATCAAGACAGCACTGAGAACAAAAACAACCATCAGAGTCTTCATTAAGCTGGACACAAAAATCCTCAACAAATCAGATCCTACATTATATCAAGAAAAGACAGTAACAGATTATTCAAAGGGGAATAATGCAAATATGGTTCAAAATTAGAAAACAGTCAATGCAACCCACCACATATAGTCAGAGGTTCTCAATCTGTGGGTCATGATCCTTTTGAGGGGGGTCGAACAACCTTTTCACAGGGGTTGCCTGATTCATAAATACCTGCCATTCTGTGATGCTCACCCTCCAGACAAGATCACAAAATGGGTGCATAAACAAATGTGCAGAAAGCAGATGGTGCCCAACTATCAAAAAGTGTAGTGCCGGGCTGAGCCCCCGTGACGTAGTGGTTGTGCGCGGGACTGCGGCCCACTGGGACGGAGGTTCAATTCTAGCAGTGGGGCTGGGCCTCCTACTCCCACCACCAGAGGGCAGTGATGCCCCCCCCCCAAAAAAAGTGTAGTGCCTGGGGTCTCAAAGGCTGGAAGTTAAATAAGCAACCATCCAGCAGAGAAGCAACAAAGCTCACATGGAAAAAGCACACCAGCCTGTGTGATCATGAGGTGTCAGCAGGATTGAGTAACAGGCATTAGAAGACCAAAAACAAACAAACAAAAACCAAAAACCATATTGTTAAGAACGAGGGAGGTTGGAGTAGAGACCTAAAACCCATGTGTAGACAATGGGACATTCCCTCACCGAAGGGTCACAATGAAGGGACGAATCAACCAGGATGCAGTACAGTACTGATGACACACACAGTATTCCTCTGGTTCCTTAAATCTTCCTAACCCCCCACTACCAGGACCCCAGTCCCATCTTTCACTGCGGGCTAGACTGGAGCACGTGCACAGGTACAAGTAAGAGAGAAGAGCTCACAGCACATGGAATTTGAGAACAGGAATGGGAGTAGTGACACCAGGAGGACAGGGGGAAGGTAGGGATTACAATGATCAAAACATAACCACCACCACCATCCCAGGGGGCGGAGGGCAGGTAGGGAAAACAACAGAAACACTGGGGGAAGGGAGACATGGTTCAGGGTATGATAGGAAAATAATAACAGTTTATAATTTATCAAGGGGTCATGAGGGAGGAGGGGAGAGGGAGGGAAAAAAAAGAGGAGCTGATACCAAGGACTCAAATAGAAAGTAAATGTTTAGAAAATAATGATGGCAACATATGTACAAATATGCTTGATATAATTGATGCATGGATTGTTATAAGAGGAGTAAGAGCCCCAATAAATCGATCTTTTAGCTAAAACCCAATAACAGGTTAGTTGACCTCAAGCAGAAATTAGGTGCAAACCAGCCAAATGCCACCACTGGAAGCTCTAGTCTCTGAAGCTGTAAATCTTTGTGTGAGCAGAAAGCTCATGTTTCGCTTGTGGAGGATGCTGTTGGTTTCAACTTCCTGACCTTGCTGTCAGCAGCCCTGTTAGTAACCAGGGCTACCACCAGAGCTCCTATTTCTAGGGAGGCTCCTGTTTAGAGGTGCAGGGGACAGGGCATCCACGTCTCACTTAATTGCCCAGTTTTCCCACAATTCAGTCCACACCACAAGCCTTTCCTCAGGCCTTCTTGGTGTTGATGCTTATTTCCCTTTCATGACTCATGGAATACATATATTTCTCACCAACACTTTCAGACTCTTGGCACACTGCTATCTCAGTTGCAACATGAGCTACTGCATGGTGGAGACCTGTATCGCTTCATGAATCAGGAGAAATGGGGTCACTTCCCCAGTCGTACAACCAGATCCCACCTGGGACCTGTATGTCTCACTGAATTGTTTATCAAGACCTGAATAATAGCAAGAGGGCTTGTTCCTCGTGATCTCAGCATGCCTTCCAATACTGAAGGAACATTGGTACCAACAAAAAATCCAAAGCAGAAAATAGTTCAGTTATGAAATGATTAAACCAAATATTTTGCTTCAGTTTCTTTCTTCATTTGACACTTTGAAATGAACTTGTATCCTTTTCTTCCAAGTTACAAGGTCAACAAGTGCTACTACAGCCATTTAGATGAATACAAAAGCAATCTGCAGGACAAAAATTATCCTTTACTCAAATGGAGCCACTATTAACCTATATGTATTTGTCTTATCTTTTTATATTTAAATTTATGTATATTATTATAAAACAAAAAAGTGATTGCACTCGCCTCTGTTCTGCCTTTTCTCTGCCTTATGGCATCAATGTCACCACAAAATTGTGGGGGTATTCTTGGCAGAACCTGTGGATCTGGGAGAAAGGTGTAGGAAGTGCAGGATGCTGCTGCGTCTTCTGGAGCAGTCTTGAAGCCACTGGGTATCCGCGTCTTTAGGTAGCTGCAATCCGCACTTTCAGGTCTCCTGCATTATTCCCATCTTGAGTCTGGGGAAAGCTGTTGGGCATCCCACATTTCCATGACTTCCACAAAGAACTTCAGTCTTGAGGCAATAAGACCCCAGGCCAGCTCATCTGACAGCTTTCCGCTTTAAACCTCTGAAACACAGCCTATCAAAATACTTCCAACTTCCCCATAGTAACAGCTAAGAACCTGTAATGATTGGGTGGTAAAATCCTATAATGTGATTAGGCGAAATAGCTTGTAAGGCAATTGGACGGCTGGCTCAGCCAGCTACACCTCATCTACATAACTCAGCTGGTAGCACCTCATTTACATATCCCACAGTGTGGGTCAATCATTTTTTTTCATGCTCCAAACCCATGACCATATAAGGATATGTTTGAAAACCAGGAAGAATGATCTGATTGGTAAATGAAAGCTATATAAGCTTTGCAAAAGCTGTAATAGTTAGATATGCGTCATCGAGCCAGGTCTCTGGAGTCTTTGTACACGATTGAAATTAACTGTCTCCCCCACTTCCCTGCATGCCAGACCTCTTCCCACACATAATTGTAAAGAATGTGCCAAATTATTATTTTATAAGAAGACATGTCCTTAACATCAAAGTGTAACAAGATTGGACCATTTAAAATGATTCCATTTGCATTTGTTTACTAGTGAGGACTTCAATTTTCTTTTTTATTTTTTTATTTTAAAAAATTATTGGGGCTCATACAAATCCCATCACAACACATACATATATCCATTGTATGCAAAGCACAGTTGTACATTGTTGCCATCATTCTCAAAACATTTTCATTCCACTTTCATTCCTTCTATTTTCCCTCCCTCCCCACTCCATGAACCCTCAAAATTTTATAAATTATTTTGTCATATCCCACACTGTCTGATATCTCCCTTCACCCACTTTCACATTGATCACTTCCCGTGAATGTCATGCTGTTGTCTTAGACCTGTCCCTGCAGGTCTGGCATGCAGGGAAGTGGGGGAGACAGAGTCAATTTCAATCGTGTACACAAGACTCCAGAGACCTGGCTCGATGACACAGATCTAACTATTACAACTTAGAGCATGTTGTCATGCTGCCGTCTGAGGTCATATCTGAGGTCATATACACTCTGTTGAGCACTGGGTGATGGATGGAGAGTGAGAAGGCAGAATAAAGGCCGGATGAAGGCCACATCACTGCCTTTCTGTTATAAAAGAAAGACGTGTCCATTGTGACAAGCAGGAAATCTTCCCCATGAGCCCATGAATAATGTGAAACCTTCCCCATGAGCCAGTGAATAATATTGTAATAACGATATTCTCCTCATCCTTGGCCCCACCTCCCCTCCCCCAAAATCTGACCCTTAGGGCAACCCTCTTTAGCTTCTACCTGTCGCTATTGTCTTCCCAAGGACATAATCCACTCCGGCCATGGATTCCAGCCAATGGTCTAGAGAGAGGGTCAGGGATACTAAAAGTGACCTGACAAGCTCCCAGGGCCTGACTTCGGAGTGGCTGCGGGGAAGGGAAGCCAGAGAGCACACCAGGTGTTGGTCTGTAGTCACAAGGTGGGATGAATTAAGAGGGAGAGAAGATGCCCCTGCTGACCTTGATTTAGGTTTAGATGAAAAATGGCCAGCTCTTTATGGCAGTGCATGAGCAGTATCTTTTGTGAACTCCTGTCCCTGGAGTGTAATCACTTTGCTTTATCAAGTGGAATAAAAAACCCTAGAAGAGTTCTGCTCTTCCAGCATGAAGTCCCTTCCCCACTTGGCACATCCTTGTAGAGCCCAAGATCCACCCTGTTTGCAGACAGTGGTCTGAAATGACACTCACTCTCTGCGGGTGTTACTGGCTGAAGGGATGTGATCAGTCATACTAAAACACACACCGGCATCTGGGTAGCGTTTGTAATGTGAGACCCATTCTTTTAAGAAAAATGATTGAATTGGTCAAATTCTCAGCATTAAAAATGAAGTGGCGGGCTGAGCCCTGGTGGCGTAGTGGTTGTGCGTGGGATTGCGGCCCACTGAGAAGGAGGTTCAATTCCAGCAGTGGAGCTGGGCCTCCTACTCCCACCACCGAGAGCAGTGATGCCCCCCCCAAAACAAAACAAAACAAAACAAACAAACAAACAAAGTGGCTAGCATGAGTGCAAGGGGCCATCATCAAACTGACCTGGGACCTCATGGGCTTTCCTCTCTTCTTTTGAGGGGTACAAATGTCTATCGAGTGGGAGAAGCCCCTTTTGAACTAATGGGTCACCATTTTGGTGAGATTTGGGGCCTTTCTTCTTCAAGGGGTCAAGGAAAAACGGATCTTGTTTGTTAAACCAAAGCTTTAAAACTGGGTCTCCTGTACCACTTCTTGAATCATTTTCTCTCAGGAATCCTCTTCTCTGGGGGATCGTTCCCATCTCCTCCACCAACAGGTTGTCATAGTTTGGCATCAGACAACTTAAAGAAAAAGTTTTATTGACATATAACTAACAAGAGTTGGGCAGTCATCTTCGCAACCAACTGAAAACAACGTGAGGCACATTGTTCTGAGGGGCCGTCGAGGGCGTTCTGCACTGAAACACCGCCGTACAGTCCACTCCATCCTTGAGATCGGTCTTCTGTAAGGGGCCATGGTTGCAGCCACTGTGTCGAGGGTCCTCTTTTGCCACTGCCCGGCATGATGCTCTTTCTCCAGGGGCCGGTCTCGCGTGCTTAAGTACCCAAAGTACGTGGGATGGTCTTACCATCCTTTCTAAGGAGCATGCTAGCTGTCCTTGTTCACCTGGCAGCCCCTGGAACATTCAGTATTCTCTGCCCGCACCAGGAAGTAAGTACACGTGTTCTTCTCTGTGTCCAACTTTCACCTGCGCACCACGATGTGGTTCTGGGACCCCTTAGTTCTCAAAGTGACATCCTTGCCTTTGGACACGTTAATGAGGTCCTGTGCAGATTAACCCAATGCATCCTTGGATTTTTGTCTGCTGCTGCCATGATCATTGAGTGTGGATCCAAGAAGAAATCCTTGACAGCTTCAATCTTTTCTCTGTCGATCGCGATGTTGCCAATTGGTACATTTATGAGGATTTGAGTTTTCCTTTTTATTTTGTTTTGGGCATCACTGCCTCTGGTCATTGTGGGCGCTACTCAGTGCTACTCCTGAGAGCCGCTGCTGGATTTGAACTGCCAAGCCCGCGGGGCCGCAGTCCCGCACTCAACCACTTACACCACTGGGGCTCGGCCCTTGAGTTTTCTTTACTATTGAGTATTTACTATTTACTATTTCTTTACTATTGAGTAGTAATCAATATTGAAGGTTGCAATCTTTGCTATTTATCAGTAAGTGCTTCAAGTCCTCCCCCCTTCTAGCAAACTGGGTTCTGTCATCTACATATTGAAGCTTGCTAATAAACTTCCCCCAGTCTCCGTACCACGTTTTCTTATCTTTAAAGTTTAAATGGAATGAGTTTATTGTGAGAGGTACTTTGACCTTGGAGTATCAAAGGTCACCCAGCTTATCCCAGGGCCCAGTCGAAAAGATAGCAATGTGTTTTATTGGGTTCACATGGACCTCCCACCATTGTCTCACTTTCTGATGGGTCCACAGCTCTCTCCGCTAGCTTTCTGCCATGTGCTACCCTTTTCCAGTGAAGTGCCCTCAGCACTTCAGGGTTCATGTGTGCTTGTCTCCAGCCCATGCAAATTATTTTGGAAGTTAAAGGGCAAAGAACATCTTTCTGTAACTGCTTCTTGCTGGACGGGAAGACTGAGCTGACTGGACGGTACCATTTTTATTCCCTATCTGGGAAAGGGGTTGAGGGGGTAGCAGTTACATGGGACTCTCGCAGCAGCCCCCTCTGGGGCATTGAGGGGTAGGCTACGTACGTTGACCAGACAATCATTTGTAGACACACAATCTCCAGTCTTTTTTTTTTTTTAAATTAATCTTATGTGCTGGATAAAAGTTGCTTTTCCTCATTCCAATGACCTTGCCATGGTTTCCCCCTGGTCTTTTGTAAGAAAGTCCTTCAGTGGCGTGTACATCCAGTCGCAGCCTTGATCTCAGTAGTTTTGGACAGTGCTGGGTGGTATGGTTTTCACTCTGGAAGGATGCCTGCAGCCGATCGCTCACGAGGCCTCGCTGGCTGTGGCAGTGGAAGGTGTGGTTACAAAGGCCCAGGCCAACCCTGGGGATACGTGGGATGCTGGATTGGCTGCCGTGGCTTTGTAGAACCAGCGCACCCAGGGCCTGGGGTGCCTTTGTTCTCCACAGGACTGGTCTCAGGGCGCCCTGCAGATTGGTGGGTGCACAGCTTGCTTTGTGGGGTCCCTGGGGCTGCCAGAAAAATCTCTCTAGGGCAGAGATAGGGGTGATGGGGTCTCATATTATTTGGTGTAGGTTGTAGCCAAGCCACCAGCCTAGACTGTAGTCCTCTCAAGGTTTGCCTATGGGTTCTCAACCTTGGGTCACAACACCTTTGGAGGTCCTACAACCCTTTCACGGGGGTTGCCCAAATCCTAACAGTAGCAAAAACACAGCTAAGTGGCAGCAACGAAAATAATTTTATGGTTGGGGGGGTCCCCTCAACATGAGGAACTGTATGCAAGACTCGCAGTATTAGGAAGGCTGAGAACCTCTGGTCTAGACAGATGCTCTGCCTCCACGCTCATTCATGGTATGGACATGAGGCCTCCAACTTATTAGCTGGAAGCCAGAAACCTCCCCTACTGGCTCCTGAGCCCTCTCAATGCAGACTGCCTAAGGCTCCTCAGTCTGGATGCCTCCACAGCACTATTCCAAGAGAAGTCAGTCTTCGTTATACTCTCACCATGGAAGGGGCACACTATTACTTCTGCTGCACTGTCTCTGGAAGGCGGGCAAATCAAAGAATGTATAAACCAATCTCTAAAAATTGTCATTTCCCTACATCCAGTTTGGTCTTGGGTCAGCGGCAGATGTCAAGGGCAGATAGTAACTATTTCAGGAACACAGACAAGACGACCTCTGTGGCTACTTACTGGCATACACCAATAGGCAGCAGGGGGCAATTCTGCCCATGGGTAGTGGCTGTTAACATCTGCTCTACAGCTATTCAGGTTATTGGGAATCTGGCCTATTTAGTGACTTGCCATCAACATCCTACTCTAAACGTGACCCTTTAATATGCCACCAGACCTCTGTGGCTTGTAATTTCGTGGGAAACAATGGGAACACAGAAAGGCAACACTGAGGTACTTGAGGTAAAGGAAACTTCCAAGACAGAATTTCAGTCTTGCATTCTGGGGAATAGATGTGTGAAAACTGGTTTGGGGACAAGAAGGGACATGACAATAACTTCACTCCATTTAATCCTGGAGGATGTGAAAGGGCAAGGAGTCTGAGGGGTTAACTTTTTTAGAGAACCGGAGTTAGGGGCCCTGTGAAAATATTCCTTTTTGGACACGAGGTGTGTGGATGCCATGACTTATCTCCCTAGAGTTCCTGCTGCCCCATGGTCCAGTTCGTCAGCAGTGTTCACTGAGGCAAAGACTTCAGACAGCAACAAAGAGGGAGTAGAAGGCAATCTACAGAGGTGCAGGATCTTCAGAGCCAGAGGGGCCTCTGGGTGAACATAATCTCCATCTTCGTTCGCTATGAGGGCCTTGGGAGAGAGATGCGGTTTGCATTTGCATTTCAAAGTACTCATCGAGGTTCCTTCTCTCCAGGAAGGCTCTCCTGATAAGCTCTCCTAGAAGGGCAGCATTGGTGCCCCCTCCCGCCCCCCAGCCTTGCAAACCTTTTCCTGAATCCCTCTCTGCTCTCTGAGTTCCTTGACACCAAGTTTTATGACCCCAGATATGTTTCTTGAGTGGCAGAGGTGACAAGGTTAATGTAAGGAGGTGTTGGCCAAAAAAGTTTACTGATGACCCTGGGGTGGGGATGGAGCGGGTGGAGAACTCTGCTTCTGTAGCATATTGAGAAAAACTAAGACATTGGCAAGGCAGCAATTCAAATCCATCAGCTGCTCAACGGAAGAGAGATGAGGTGTTTTATGTTTGTCAAGACTTACCTCAGGAGAACTCAGCAGCAGTTTTACTCTGCCCTACACGGTAGCTGGAGGTTGTAAAGACCTTGATGACAGTAGATATGGTTTAGCTTTGAGTGGCAGAAGGGGAGGTAACTCAGAACTCAGGAAAATTAGCAGAGAGAAGGCGGACAGGGTGGCCAATGCTTGCAGAGTGGGAGGACTGCACCTCTGAGTCTATTTGCTTTAAAACAGATGGAATGCTCTAAAGAAAAAGGAGAACCGAGAGAGTAAAGTGCTGGTAAGAAGAGGTGGGCATAAGTTGGCAGGTAGGGAAATTCCTTGATTGGGCTTCTTTCTGAAGAACAAGAAATAGATATAGGGATTATAGAATGTGACAGGTAAACAGGAGCTAACAATGAATGCAGTTTCCAAGGTCATCAAAAGGAAAAAAAAATTGCAGTAGCTAAATTTAGCCCATGTTTTCTGGTAACAGTTCAGAGCATACAGCAAATAAAAGTCTGTGAACATATACAACCAACAGCTACTCCAACAGGAAAGTTCACAAAGCAGGTGTGGAATAGGCGATAAACTGCCCTCAGATAACTATTAATATTCAACAAAATCAGTTTAAAATTTATTAGTTATCTTTATTTACGAATTAACTTTTTATTTCTCCATGGAACCTCTCCTTGTAATGGGTCTTTGAATACTTTCTTCTTTTACCCAACAGATTTCAAGTCCAACGCCTTAACCACTCGGCCATCGCTGCCACCCAACAGATTTCAAAAATAAGACTGACTCTATTTTCAGAAGCCAATCGCCGAAAACCCAACTGTTCAGACTTGATTTGATGCTGCCTGCCCTTCAAGAGTAAACTTCAAATGACGATTTCTAGATGCCTTAAGGTGAAACGTAAGTATGTTGTAGGCCGACACCCTAGAGATCCCTTTTCTCAGTTTGCTTTCCTCTTAAGGTTGTTTACGTGGAGCTTCTATGATTGATTCTAGCAGGGACTGGTTTGAGAATTCTACTTTTCCCTCACATTCACGTGCAGTGGGATTTTTAAACTTTCTACTTAGTATAAATTCCGATCTACATTTTTTATTACACTCAAGTAGACAGTGGGTAAATTTTACCTTTAAAGTTGTATATGGTTTTTGTGAGCCCCAACTACTAGCCAGGCATTTTCAAGTTCAATTTAAGGGTGAGGGCTCAGCAATCTCTTTGGCTGGGCTTTGGGCCTGAAGAACAACTGACTGGGCTCTCAGTCTACCATGGCCTGACTTGTTTTGTAAAGCTTTTTCACCAAGTCTACATGTAGTGTCACCATTTGAGTGGCCCAGAGGCTTAGTGCTCCGAGGATAGCAAGGCCTGCCCGTGGGACTCCAGAAGCTACTCCGAGGGACGATGACGTGGCAGTAGCCTTCCTCAGAGTTTTGTAATCTGGGAAACCCTGTGGGGCAGTTCTACTCTGCCCCATAGGATCACTGAGTCTGAACTGACGAGCAGTAAGTACTTTTTTAGCTTGAACCAAAACATAAATAAGGGTAAAGTAAGTTATGGCATGCTTTTTTTACAAGAAAAATGAGGCAGTTTTCAAAACATTCGTGGAAATATCCCATTATCTCTAATTTCATTTCCTCCCCATGAGTTTACCCTTACATGATACCAAACTCACTTCCAACAGGATAAGATGTTGAGTGGCCATAACCCCCTGAAACCTGTTCTGTTATTCACAGAACATTAAAAAGAAGGAAAAAAGTTGTTAAAAAACCCTAAAACTCACTCATATAAGCAATTCTTAAATATAGTTTCAATGGGGCCAGTGTGTTCTCTAAGGTACTCATGGCTGTGAGCACTACACGCTTGCAAGCCTTCAGAGATCTAGCTTCCTAACTGGGGCTGGACAGTAAGCTAAATGTCAAGAGGAAACCAGGTTGTGGCAATGTGATCCAGTTAGATGCCCTACAAACCCACAGATGTTAGCCAAGAACCCAATGAGCACAGAATAGTTGAATTCACCACTATCTGCTAACATGCTTAGCACCCTGGCTCTTCCCCCAAACATGTGAGCTATTCCAGTTTTACTAATAACTTTATTTAAATAAGACACAGGAACTTCTATACTGAAAAAATTATAAAACAAAAGCCACATATTTCCTTGTGTAAAGCCATATCGTATGGTAACTCCAATACTGTTCCGCGAGGTGGCTAGAATTAAACCGTACAACTATATACAAAATTTAAACAATTCTTTGACAAATTTCTACAGCTGCACGTAGGATACATTTGAGCTCAACAACTTCTGGGTAATTTACATGGCAAAGCAAAAGCTTTAACACATTTGGTTCAAAACTTTAATATCTGCTAAGAACAAATGTACAACACAATTAATATTTAGTTTCTCATGAGAAAATAAAAGTACATGTCACTATAAATATCGTACATCAGATTTCATCACCATAAACGCATATTAAGTCCATCTTTCTGAAACTGATAGTCATACTATTACCTCTGATTTGGACAAAAGCAGAGGATAAGATTGAGACGTTATATAATGTTAAACCAGAGATCAGAAGTTACATGGAGCTCATATTTATCTTACAGAACTAGTATTTCTCTCCCTTTAACCATAATCTACAAAATATATATTTTCATCAAGGCCTGAGATTATTTGGGTTAAAGGTGTCTGCTGCTGGAAAGATTGTTTTAAAAGGTCCCCCTGTGAAAATGGCAAGAGTCAACTGAGTCCCTTTCTCCATGACAGTCTCCTACAATATAACACTGACTGACTAACATCAAGGAGCCCGGGCGCACCTTCGGGAGAGAATATTACTGCGAACTTTGGTGGAAAGATGAGAGTTGGGATCGTGGAAAAAATAATGGACAACAACACACAGACACAGTCACACACATACATCCACTTCTATTTTTTTAAGCAGTTGTGTTGCTTTTTTATGACCTCCAACCACTTTAGAAAACTGAAAGCAATGAAAGAGAAAGAGAGAAGAGAAAGAAAGACTTAAAGAATGAGTAAAGGGAACTGAAGCACTTCTGTTACTGTAGGCACCTTGTTTTCCCAGGTCTTCAGAAAACTGTGCCATACACTTGAGATAGCGATGAAACAACTCTAGGCTTTTTCGGACTGAAAGCAATGGAATAAAAATACAAAAGCATCCTTTTGGATACCCTCTATGTGCTGCAGAAAACACCATCTGGAAATTGGGTTCTCCTAATGACTAACCAGGAATATCTAAGGCTCTCTTCACCCTTTGTTGAGGACTTATGTCACGCCTGTAAGTTCAAATCTACTTATTTGGGTGTATGGTCTATCCTCACATGCAGAATCTTAACAAAAGTACTCAAGATGGTATTATGAGAGGCTTATCTATGAGACAGCTTCTAACAACTGCTTTTGCAAATCACCGAATCACCTGCTTACTTATGTTGCATTAATTCTGAGACCTGCATAGCCTCTTTCAGCAAGTTAAATGCATCTCCTACACACAAACTGCTTGAGGAAAACAAAATCCCAGTGAAACCAAACATCAACATGCCTTTAGAAAAAAAAAATTGCATTTCATGATCCTAAAGGCCAACATAAATCTTCATCCTCACCTGTGAAGCTTCAATTGTTCTAAAGGGAAACCTGGACATTCACAAATTTCATCACGTGCCACGTGGAATGTTATGTACAGCCAAGTACAGAACACTGTATTTGCAACATTGTAACAGTCACTTGCAGAGCAACATTGAACTTAAAAAAAAAAGCCACTCTTACACATTACACTTGCGGAAACAGTGACTGCAACAGTAGTTTGACTGGTCACCACATGACAATGGGTTTGCTGGTCCTCTTCATGTTCAGCCATGTCCAGGGATTATCGCTCTCCTAGGGTTGAATGCACTTTTTCTTCTAAGAATGTGGAATGTAATGAGGACAGGGAAATGCATAAAATAAGGAAAGGCAAAAGAGTGATGTTTCCTCTTTAGCTTTTTAGCTGTGAAATATTTAATATCCCAATATAATATACATTCCAAGTTACCTGAGTTTAGACTTCAACTGAAGTACCTGAAGCTAGGCCATAGGGTGGGCACTGTGCAACTGTTGTGGCCATATATATATATATTCTTTTTTTTGCATTGTATGTATTACAGAAGTTAGAAACAAACACCTGGATCAATTGTAAACATAATCCTGAAGTACAGTATTTTCCATAGGACAAAACACAGCAAGACATTGTTTTGTTGACATTCTATTTAGACAGGCAACTTTTTGATATAGAGCTTATTTATACTGAAGATTTTGAAACAAAACACAGGACAATACTAATCTGTCAGACATACTATGAAATGCATAGTCTCCACTGAAAATGCTGAACGACACACACATTTTGCAAGCATTACTGCTTTCCACAAAAACTGCTAATAGGAGTTCCGTCCCTGCCAAGATCAATGTTAAGAGATACTTTGTGATGCTGCTAAGTATTTTGCTGTTGGTGGTGGTGGTCAGTAAGGTTTGTCACTCCATGCAGATAGATGTATGAGAGATCGAGTTCCTAGTCCATGGACCAAAGGGTAGAGGCCCGCTCCCCCTTGCATTAGATGATCACATAGTTGTGAGCGGAGACGTGCTCGTCACCCTGCAGTTCCTGCAGAAGCTGCTGCTGCTGCTGCTGCTGCTGCTGCGATGGCTGTTGGGCTAAGACCTCTGTGGCGCCCACTGTGCTGGTGTCTTCAGAAAGAGACGCAAAGGACACTCTGGCGGAGAGCTGCTCAACGGTCAGAGTGGTCAGAGCTGGGCTCTGGCCAGAGTTAGGAGTGTTCTTGAGCATCAAGTCGGAGGCAGGTAAGAGAGGGCCTAGAAGTTTTACAGGACAGAAAGCTGATCCCGTTGGGATGAAATTAACCTTGTTTTTGTCAGGACATGAAAAGAGAGGGGCTGAGAGAGGCTGACGAGACCTAAAACCATAAAACAAAATGAGGTTTAAAATTACTTTCTGAATTAATTTGAATTCTCTAAAACAGGTAGCATGTGAATGGCAGGGGATGGGGTTAAGTGTACACAGCGGAATAAACATCTTCCATAGCACACGTCAGTTGGCTGACTAGTCACATACACAGCACAGAAGTGATCACTGAAACAAAAAGGTTTTCAAAAGCACCGGGCAAGTGATGCACTTTTTTTAGAGGTCAGCTGTTTATTTTCAATCATGTAGGAGCATGGAAAGATAACCTACATTATAGTTGCAGATTATGCAAGGTTAAAATGACCTTCTCTGTTAAGATAAAGTACTCTGTGGGTAATCCGCTCTTCTCTGTATTTGGTTACAAGCATTTTCCCCTTTTCTATATCTCTGTACATGCTTCTATTAACACAGATGGAAAACGCTTTCCTTTCAGTAGTCTCTCGCACAGTAAGTGTGCCCGATAGAGTCTGGCCCACAAGCCTTTCCTAATCTTCCTATTCCTGGGACTGAAGCCATCAACTCCTGCACTCCCTGTCCCCAGATAGGCTGCCAGAGTGCAGAGGCCCCCATTAGGCACTAGGACAAAGGGACAAGTGAGTCAACAGCCACAGGCTCCTTTTCTGAGCCATTCTGCCAATTATTTACAGCTCAGACCTCTTTTGACTTAATTTCTAATTTATACATACTCAAGTGCCAAAATAAAGTAAAATCTGGGAACAGAAAGTCTGATTGCCATGGAGAATACACAAGGCAGATGTGTCTCTACAGGAAGGAGTCGGACTCTGTTCTGGCTGTGGAATCACCATTATTAGGCAAACACCAACATGGATCCTAGGTTTCTTTTTGTTAGCCATCTACAATTTCAGGGTGTGAAGGGAAAATTTTAATAATTAAAAATAGATCTTTTAGGTCATGAAGAGTGAATTTCCAAGTTTCTTTGTACTGACATATATTTCCAGCATACAGACGCCAACTTTCCTTCAGTAAGATCTCTTTTGCCTATTCAGTTCTCTTCGAATAATTTGCTTTTGAAAGACACCATCAGCTGGATGGAGTAGTTGATTATCTGTAATCAACCCATCTCAGTAGAAAGCCTTACAGCTTTGCAGATCACAGCTGATAGAAAAGACATTACTTACGCCATTTCCTCAAAGACCTTCACTCGCTCACATCCCTCTGGGGGCTCCCGTTTGAACATGTAGCTGTTGTTTGGTTTGGGAGATGAAGCATACTTGGGTAACGGTGAGCTACTCCCACTGTCTGTAAATTTAAAGCAGTTACATTAACTAGTGATTGAAAGTTCCTTTAAATGAAATTTGATTTCCAAACAAGCAGCCTTTTGCATAGTTTATCCACTACTGCCTCTTTTGCTTCTACCACAGAGCTTCCTTTATTGCAAAGCTCTTTCTAACACCCATGTGAAGAACTTTTCTTCTTTTTTCGGGGGAGGGGGAGGGGGAAGGAAGAAAGTGTCAATGTGTGAGTAATCTACCATACCACAAAACATAATAGGGCGATATTTTGGTCCAAAAACTGCATTTTGAATAATGCAGTGCTGTAATCCTGAATACCAACACATTATCATGCATTTCAAAAATGTAAATGAGGTAATATGTATAATTCATGCACGGAAATTACAAGAAATTAAAATAATACAAGGTTCTCTGTTGTCTCGTTGTCCAACCAAAATTACATAAAAATTTAACTATGTGAAATAATCATTACAAAAGTTCTTAGCAGAAATATTGCTTTTGCTAAACTGCATAAATACAAATAGGCATATAACACAAAGTGCGAATAACACGTGTTTTTCTAAACATAATTTTCTCAGAACTTGTCTCTAAAATAAATGCTAAAGAGTGTAACTTTCCAGAATTTGTATTTTGCTATAGAGTAAAGTGACCGGATTTTAACACTGGTAAAGCGGGACACCACTGACCAGGTGTGGTAGGGTGGTAGAGGGGGTATATTCCCTTTCCGTTCTCCCGCCATTCCCTAGCTTGTCGTGCATTCTTTCCAAAAATCGGGACTTTTTTAAAGCGCTGCGGGACAGGGGGAAAATTATTTAAAAGCGGGATGTCTGGTCACTTTCCTATAGTCATAAAAAAAATCCCAAAGTACCTTGTCCTAGTGTGTTTTCCTCACCTCGCCCCAGTATGCCAGTAAGCTTTTCTCATATTTTTAAAGACAAAAAGGGAAGAAGTCTATTTAGGAAAGGTAAAAAAAATCTATACACAATAGATTCCTGGTCTACCTGGACACAGTCCTGGCAGTGCACTGGTTCTATGTTGAGTTTCTGATCACAAGGCAAGGAGTTTGAAACCAGTTGCTCTGTGGGAGAGAGATGAGAATTTCTGCTCCTGCAATCAAAGTGTTACTATCTCAGCAAACAAGGGCAGTTCTAAGAGTTGATTAGTTGTGTTTTTTATCTTCTACCTAGAACAGGATTTTAAAAATTCAACTCCACCAAAATATGTCACTATGTTTGTAAGATGCCAAATAGTAAAATCAGTAATGTATTTGTATAAATATGATAATCCTACCCAATTCCCCCTGCCCAATTATTTTCCCCAGAAGGTCGAGCATGGAGCAATTCAATCTGAGTTAGCGCACCCAGTGGTGTCACCTGGGAAGATTCTCTCTGGTCCCAGTGATTTTTTTTTTTTAAAGCAGTTTCTCTCAAACCCTGTTTTTTGTGATGGCCAATTTAAGAGAACAGCATGCGGCTGTGAAATTTTGTTTCCTGTTTGAGAAAAAAGTCTCAGAAACTGTTGTGATGTTGAACATAGCTTACAAGGACAGCGCTATGGGAAAAAGTCAAGTGTACGAGTGGTTTTCTCATTTCAAAAAAGGTGAAATGTTTATTAATGACAAAATCCTCATTCTGGATGTCCGTCAATTTCCTGAACGGATAAAAATATTGACCCACAGCGCATTTGAAGTTAGTTCCACCAGGTCAGACTGTTAATCAAGCTTTCTATTTAGAGCATTAGTTCTCAACCTTCCTAATGCCATGACCTTTTAAAACAGTTCCTTATGTTGTGGGACTCCCAACCATAAAAATTATTTTTGTTGCTATTTTATAACTATACCTTTGCTACTGCTATAAATCGGAATGTAAATATCTGATATGCAGGATGTATTTTGTTACAAATTGAACTAAAGCATAGTGATTAATCACAAAAACAATTATAATTTATGAAGTGGTGTTACTGCTCTCTACACAGTAGCTGCTCTACACGTGTGACTGTCTGCATAAGTACATTATGGAGCCAACCCTGTCACACACACCTGTATTTGTGTGTGTATGTGATGGGGTTGGCGTGATGATGTCATCATGCTGGGTACATATACTTCGGTGTATCTGTATGTAGGTGGACCTACCTGGAGACGGACAGAGGAGCAGTGTCTTGATTCCTAAGACCATCAGAAATATGTGTCTTCCGATGGTTTCAAGTGACCCTTGTAAAAGGGTCCTTCGACCCCCAAAGTGGTCACAACTCACTGGGAATCGCTGATTTAGAAGTTCTGATAAGATAGTTTAACAGTGTGCCACAAAAAGGTGCAATGTGTGGTAAATGGGGGGGGGGGGGCTGGTTTTATCACCCTAACAATGCACCTGCTTACTCAGCCACCTCCTCAATGCAAAAACAACATGCCTCACTTGCCCCACGCCTGACTCAACTGGCCTTGCTCCATGTGACTTTTTTTTGTATGCATGAGGGCCAGGGGACATGAAAAGACAGTGATTTGACAATGTATTAGAGGTGAAGAAAAAGAAAAGCAAGATGCTATCAGCCAACAAAACAAATCAGTTTGAAAAATGATCCAAGAATGGGATTGCAGATTTGACAAATGTATTCAGTGTAATGGAGAGTACTTTCAAGGTAATAAAGGTTGTTTTGTTAAAAAAACAATTTAATACAAAGCTTTGAGGAAAAAAATTGTTTTTTGGGGGGTGCCCCCTCACATTTAGTCACAACCTGACTTGATGCAAACCAGTCCCCAGTGCTAAAACACGAAGCATGTTGTCTACTGAGATGCATTGTTTTCATCTACTTTGAAAGATGGCTTTAGTACCATAATTAAATCATGTCTGTTACAGTGTTGAGAGTCTACTTTAGGGCCCAGAACTTACACAAATGGAACAAGCTCATCACTGTCTAATGCACTGCTTAGGAGAGTTAAACCTCAATGCACACTAAGAGTGCATGTTTTTGATGCATAGCACATTTTTGAGTCTCGTGAATGCAGATCTGTAGTTTTATGAGAATGAATATGGTGTTATTGTGGCTAGGAAATCACAAAGCTACAAGATCATGCCATTGGGAAAAGTTCAAAAACATGATTTTTTCCATCACTATTTCATACATGTCTCTAAATATTATGCATAGAATAGTTTCCTGGAAGGAAAAGCATCTTGGGACTTGTATCTTTTTTTCTTTCAACATTCAGACCTGAGGATTTTCTTCTTAGATTCAACAGCTTGATGTAAAATGTCAGTTTAATTAAAGGTCTGAGAATTTGGGGCTTTTCTTCACTTTAGCTAGGCTAGACCACAAAAACTGTAGTCCACATTCAAAGACTGAGAAGAATAAGGATCTGAACTAAATGTAAAACCAAACGTAGAGTTTCTTCCTACTTTCCTATCGCCAAGCCATGCAAAGCGTCAGTATAATCAAGTGTACCACGTGATGTCTCCTTAGCTATTAGCACTGAAGACAATATAGCACACAATGGGCAGATTCAGCCTAGAAGGTGTCCCTGCCAATAATCAATGACCCATCCTACTCTCCTGTATACAAACAGAAATCATCTTGGGTACAGTTACAGTCTTCCGTGTTCTATTTCATATTACAATCATACTATTTCTCTCACAACTTTAGGGAGGGTTTCAAAGGACATTCTCAGAGATGAAAGCTAGAGATGAGCTGCAGATTCTGTAAAGCAAATTATCTTTCCCTTGGCAATCTAGAATAAATTCAATGATTTTTCTTGTAAAAATAATTCTAAGCCCACAAACTGTAAATTTATTTTTACAAGGTTGACCCCACTTGAACTTCTTGCTCTGTTTTCTTTCTTTTGGGGGGTGGGGGGTGGGGAAGAGAAGGTGTCAGAAAGAAAGGATAATATATGGGCTGAGCCCCGGTGGCGTAGTGGTTGTGTGCGGGACTGCGGCCCACTGGGACGGAGGTTCAATTCCAGCAGTGGGGCTGGGCCTCCTACTCCCACCACGGAGAGCAGTGATGCCCCCCCCCCAAAAAAAAGAAAGGATAATATAGTTATTCTAAGAAGACAGTATTGAGCTATTAGATCTACTTTGCCTTTTTAATAAAAACTATTTGGAAGCACAAGTTTGGTAAGACAAAGCTTGATGGGAAAATTCTTATGAGACTATAAACAATGATTTATTAAATCTGTGGCATTTCCACAGTAAGTATGCAAACAGTGTAAGACAAAGAGGAATGTGATTTCAGGTTTGTCACCTGTGGCACAAGTATGGAACCTTGGATATAACTGCTGGCCCTGGGTGTCTGTGTAATGAAAAGAATTGCCACTCCTTTGAACTCTAAAACCATTTTTTTCAAAGTGTTGCAACATACAAAGATGGAACACCACCCTTAAACCTTTTATTATCACCCTTTGTAAAATAGGTTTTAAATAGAATCCTTATGATTATAGCAATGCAACCCACTCTAGATTTCAGGGATATATAAAAATTCACTTATTCAATTAGAAATCTGTGTTGAATGAAACACACCACGTTTCAATAAGAGGACAGTATAAACATGGGTAAGCATGCCTGCTCAGGAAAGTTAATTCTTCTTATTCACAAGCATGCTAACGTTTCTCAAGCTATCCTACTGGGGACAGTATATGACAATATATACAAACATAGTTGTTACTTAGTGTCCTTCTAATTCAAACCCATTGCCCTGGAGTAAACTGGCTCAAGGTGTCCTGCAGGATGGACAAGAGCTACCTTGATGGATTTCCAAGGCTATAAATCTTTACAGCGTAGAGTTCTACATTGCTCTCCCACAGAGCGTCCAGTGCAGACTGCTCTGGTGAGCAGTCAAGTATGTGACCACTGTGCCACCAGGTTTCTTTTGTAACATTTTCCCAATGCCAAGTAATAAAACCAAATGGAATAAATGAGTATTTACAATTCTTTGTTGTTGTTATGTGTCATCTAGTTAAGAATACAAACCATACCTCACCTACTGCCAACGAGTCAATGGTGATCACCCTTGGGTTTCCAGGACTTAGAATCTTTATGGGAGTAGAAAGCTTCATCTGTCTCCTGTACAATGACTGACGTTTTGAATTACTGACCCTGAGGACCAAAAATAAATCCACTATGCTACCAGGGCTCTCCTCAGAATTGGAATAGTTCTGTCTATATTTAGAAAAGAATTTGGGTTCGTAAAGGCGTGAAGATAACCCACCAAACTGAGAAGCAACAGATCCCACAAGGTGAGAAGCAACATCTTGCTGAGAATCAACAGAACCCACAAGGAAGAAGCACATCAGCCTGGGAGCTCATGAGGTGTCGATGGGATCAAGTATTAGGTATCAAAGACTCAGAACGAAAAATCCTATCAATGAAGACTCAAAGGTCACCTATAGATAACTGGACATCCTCTTACAGAAGGTTCAAAAGAGATGAGCCAGTCAGGGTGAAGTATAGCACCAATGAAACATACAACTTCTTTAATCCATCTTCCCTCCACTATCATGACCCCAATTCTACCTTACAAATAATCCAGCTATACCAGAGCATGCACACTGATACAGATAAGGGCTTGCAACACAGGGAATCCAGGGCAGATAAACCCCTCAGGATCAATAACGGAGAGTAATGATACTAGGAAGGTAGGGGGAATGGGGGAAACGATCACAATGATCAACATATTTATGTCCCCAAGAGGGGAGAGGATGAACAATTGAAAAGTGGGTGAAGGGAGACAGCAGTTGGTGAAAGACATGAAAATAATTTATAAATTATCGAGTTAATGAGGGAGGGAAAAAATGAGGAGCTGATACCAAGTAGAAAGAGAATGTTTTGAAAATGATGGTAACACAGGTACAAATGTGCTTGACATAATGGATATATGTATGGATTATTCTAAGAGCCCCAAATAAAATGATTTAAAAAAGAGGAAAGAATTATCCAACTCTGAAAAATCAAGAGGACAGAACTGTTACATTGGCTATGCTATTTTTATAGACCACGCTTATGTGTATATACCACATTTACCATGAAATTAAATGCAGGCTGTTAAATACTTTGAAATGATATTGAATTATAGTTGAAAAAAATAGAAATATTATTGAGATGTGGATTTTCATTTAGAGACAATAGTCATTAATCATAAAGCTATGGATATGTTTCTAACTTGAGTTTCCTGAATTTTTTTTCCTACAGTCATTATTATTTTTGGACAGAAAGTGTTGTGGTTGATAATTCCAACATAAGAGAATCTATATATTCTTTTGGGGGGGGGCACCACTGCCCTCTGGTGGTCATGGGAGCTACTCAGCCTTGCTCCTGCTGCTGTGGAGCGCCGCTGCTGGATTTGAACCGCCAAGCCCGTGGGCTGCAGTCCTGCACTCAACCACTACGCTACCGGGGCTCAGCTCTGAGAATCTATATATTCTTATTAATTTAAAGTAGGTATGTAAATTCTTAGCTCTGGTTCTATTCTAGTGTAAGTCTTTGGGTGTCTTTTGTCATACTATCATATTAAAAAACAGTATTAAATCTAAAGTAAGCAATATAATTTTAGAACAGTGGACTTTACATTGGACTCATCGGATGATGTTTTTTAAAATGCCAATGTCTAAACTATTACTAGAATTCATGTTCTTGTCTTACTGTAACAAAGATTTACAGTTTTTTGGAAGACATAGACCTCTCACGATGGTGTTTAATTTAGAGACTCCTAGGAGGAAGAAAGCCTTTCTAGCCACCAGGGCCACATGCATAGCAAGCACTTTTTAAGGGCTCCTGCATATACAGCAAATAGGCATTTCCATCAGAGAAGCAAGAGATTCTGGGAAATGTAGTTCAAAGATGTTGCCAATGGACGTCTTCTCTCCAAATCTCCACCTTTGATCCCTTGTCCTTTCACAAAGGCATTCCCTAAGAGATTCTGATCTATTAAGTCTGGAGAGAAACACAGTCATTGCTTTCCATTTCTTTAAAACAAAACCAAAACTCCAAGTACTTCTTTAGTGGAGCCAAATTTTAGAATCAATTATGCAGAAATTAAGTACACTCGTATGGGCTAAAGCCACACAGGCCTACCCATCAGACCTAAGGCAAGTAAAAGCACTTTGTTCCTTGACCCGTAAAATGGAAGTTACTACTAACATGGCAGCTATGAAAAATGCCGGCATATTGATGAGAATAAAACCTGTTTCACAATAAGTTCATAATAGCCAGACCATTTTTGCCAGCATAGAGATGAGAATAAAACCTGTTTCACAACAAGTTCATAATAGCCAGACCAATTTACACATTTTAAAAGGTGAAGGATTCAGAAGTAAAGTGCTTTTTTTCCTTTATCGTAGCAGGAGAGACTACCAGAATATAAGTCTTTTTAAAAAATAGATCTGCACATTCTAATTGGATTCAGGTACTTAGGGATAAGATTTTGTTCCTGAGTGAGAAGCAACAGAGTATCAGCGAAACAGATTCTCTAGACTTGGGACTGCTCGGCATGAGGTCTGTCAGTGCATGCCAGCATCTGTTGGTATCTAGAGATGTCATCCCTTACATTAAATGGATGCCTACAGCGTGCAGATTCTGTAGACTACAATTCAAAGAATAAAATGTTACAGCATGAGCAGCGTAGTCAAGAGAATGCCACTCTTTCATTCTAGTTCTCCAGCTGGAACAACTGGCTATGAAAGTGAGTATGGTGTTTCAATGCACCCTACACTCAGTGACTTACTAAGAGCATAATTAAAAGTTAATCAAAATAATTAGCTTAGAAATATAACTGCATAAAAATTAAGACAGAACTACTAGTCTAGTATTAAAATTACTTCTTTTGGTTTAGGAAATTAAATGATAAGCTATAGTGTCACTTGATGGCCTAAGGAAATAAACAAAAACAAAATTTCAGTATATTTCCTGGCAGCAAAGTTTTAGAAGCAATTATCATTACTAATTTATGACATGGACATATGGAATTAAAAGATAAGGGACTTTGACAACCAACTCTTCTGAAGACCCTTTGCATTTAAAAAAAAATCCTTATTGGTAGCCAATTCTTAGACAAAAACTATGAACAAGTAACCAAAATATTTTGGCACTCTTAATTTTTTTGTGTGTCTGAGATTTACCTGACTTCAAGGTTAACCCTTTAGAGTTCAAGGAAGCAACGGCTTTAGTGAAGCTCTTCTCTGTAAAGGTTGGCATTGAACCAAGGGTTAAGGAAAAAAATGAAATCATAACGTTTCACATTTGAGTTTTACTTCTAATCAGATTAGTTTGTGAGTAATTGAGCTTCAACTTATGTTCCAAATATTAGGCCCATTAATTAGTTGTCACGTGTGGGAAGTGCTTTCTCCTGCTGTTATTGTCTCCAAATCTCACATACAATCGTGGATAATTCACTCATTGTGGATGTACTGTGACAGAACAATGAAAGCAAATCACTTAGTAAAGACAGTCTTATGGATATCTACAGACTAAAATCACACCCTTACAAATTACAATAGCAACGTTAAACACAAAATAAATAATCAATTTCCAAGAATACTTTATATCATCAAAAGGATCTCAGGAAAAGCAACGCCATGAAATCTTAACTTTTGAAATTTTCAAATGAATCTATTTCTAACAATATTAGCTTCCAAGGAATAGAAATAGACTACTTATGTTAAATCACTCTTTCATCCTTGTGGCAATCACCTTATCTGGTGTCAATTTGAGGATGAAGAGTGTAGGGATGAAGTCTAGCCTGTCAATCTGGAGACAGCCAATGAGACCCCTCTGCATGGGCATGGCCTTCCCCTGAGAATTCTGGGAAATCTGGTTATCTTCTTGGAAGCAGGAGACACTCTCTCACTCTCACTTGGAGACTCTCTACTGGCGAGACTTACTCCTTGTGAGACATCCATGTGGAGAAGACACATGAAACTACCCTGGTGCCCTGAGCTGGACAAGCCACATGGATGCAACCAGACTTCTGAAGCAGAAAAGAAATAAAGAGAGAAGAGAAAAGAAGAGAAAAGAAATAAAAGAAATCATACCATTTAAAGATCAGTTTTATTATTATTTTCAGTGAGAATAAGCACATTCAGGGCTATAAGCCATAGGCAAGTTTTAGTATAATTTTAAACACTAAATCAGAAAAATATTTACTAATCATTTATGTGCCTTTTGACTCATAGCAAGCCTAGAGAACAGAGTAGAACCGCTTCCCAGGGTTCCCAGGCTGTCGTCTTTACAGGAGTTCTTCTTTTCTCCCTTGGAAGCCACTGGTGAGTTCAAGCTGAACTGCCAGTTAGCAATGCAAAACAATCTGCAGGCATTCAGGAAGAAAATATTAGGATATCTACACTTTTTATCTTTAAAAATAAAGTGAACTTTACTTGTAAAATGTTCAGTTTGTGAACTGAACTATATGCAAACTAGAAAAAAATATAAATTAGAAATATATAAATTTTTATTAGTAGTACATATTCAAGTGCTGAAGGTAAAGCTTGGAGATCACGAGTCTAGACTCTTAAAACAGCATCTTATCTTGCCCTCCAGCCTTCTGCTGTCTCCCTCCATAGATCCCTAGTGCCACCTGAGTAGGTTCCTTAAAATAAAACTGGTCACATCCTTTAACTCATAAGGAATTTTTAGTTGGTTCTTCATTTCGCTGTTGGTACAAATAGGTATCTCATGAAATTCTGGCCTTTTACCTGAACGCCCTGCCCCACCCCACCCCCAATCCTCACTGCTTTCTACTCCGTATCATTCACCTATAATCTCCAGTCACACAATTTTGCATGGTTCTCCACATACCAGGCCCGTTCATGAGTGCATACACGTATGTAGGCTATTCCTCCTGCAAAGGCAGCAAGAAGTAATTTCTTCAGAAGATCTGTGTTGCTATCTGAACTAAACAGTTTAATAAAATTACTCTTAGTTTCCCCATCCTTAAAGCCATGCCAATATCACAGGCCTATATAGTTGTAGTACAATCACAGGAAATAACACAGGTAAAAAGACTTTACCACATTTATTTCTCCTAACAGTTGTATGAGGCAGGTGATATACAAAGAGACTATCACTAAATTGGTATAATCTCAAATTTTGTCACTGTCCTTTTCAAGGGAAGTAGCAAGTACACAGGACAAAGAGTATGATTCTTTCTGAACATTCAAAAACATAACATTTAACAACTTGGCTTATGACACTGCTTTTGATAAAGCTGTAAAATAAATAGATTTCCAGGGCACACCTATAAGAAAGGACAAAGAAATACTGTAAGAAATCTCCAGTGAACACGACTACATGCTATGTACTTAGAGTGGAGACAAAGGCAATGATCAACAGTTATCTGTCCTTGCTGGAGCTTACATTCTGTGAGTAAATTAACAGAAGGTTAAATGAAAAATATGTGCAGGCATGTTAGCATTCTGGATTGCTGGTACTCTAGGCTCTGGCCTATAATATCTAGAACTGAGTTGCTTATTCATCACCTTGAATTATAAATAATAACTCATCCACAGAGAGTTGTCTGATCGCCATGGATGCAACTGTGGGCACTTTCTGGTAGAGAGGCAGGGTATTTATTAAGTACTAGGAGGAATTGGGAACAAATGTAACTTTAGATAATATCATAATAAAGAAAATTATTAAGAAAGACAATTTTAGGGTAATTCTGGAATGAATCCATTTTAACCAGTGGAATAAAGCCCTTGAGTGGAATGACACTCTTACACAAGTTTACTGTCAAGAGGTCCTGGTATAACAAACATCTTAGAATAAAATTAAGAGAGTCTTGATAGAAAAACAGACTCAGGTTCTAGAAAGGTGCTAGCAGCTAAAAGAAGCATTCCCATGCTTTCTGAAAAAAGAAGTGCCACAAAATCTTGGCTGATTAGGTTAGCTAGACAATAGAGGACTTTAAAAACTGCAATGAGGACAAAAGGTTTTTTTATTTAATTCAGAAACAATGCTGAAGGATAAATACAAACTGGATTCAGATGCATGCCAAATGGAATAGGAAGATGCCAAAAAGTGTTTATTCCCAAAGTTTGCCAACGGTCAACCCCAGACTATAAAAAGAAGAGATAAAATTTTTCTTTTTCTCTTCTGGTCCCAAGAGTTGCTCAGTCTTAACACACATAATTTAGCAATGTTAATATTTATGAGTTAACCTGGCTTATATACAGTGCACTTGGGGCACTCCATTCACATGGCATACATATTTTCCTATGGGAAAATACAGCATTAAGTTCCAACTCACCAATTTACGGACTCTTGGAACACAACTCTTGGTAGTTGGACCGAGTACAATGGTTCAGTTTACTTCATGATTACAATAATCAGTGTTTCCATAATATTCTGTAAAATTGCAGAATTTTCTAACTACCTAAGCAAACTGTGCCAAAGAGCAATGACAAGTGACTGAATGGACTCTAAATCTTGTGGCTTGCCCAGACCAGTTTCGGAAAAGAGAAACGTCTTTGACAAGTCCACCTGTCATGGGTAAGCAAATTCCTTTTCTCCCTTGAATCCAGACAAGGTAAGATGGAAATTCAGGGGAGCTCTTCAGGGTGTGTTCTGAGCGTGACAAGAGGAGAGCACTCGCTCTGGACCCCAGACTTCCCACAGATGGCAGCACGGGCACGATGGCTGCCGTTAGGTTAGTTGGCTGGGCAAATTTACCCTAGGCTGCCTTCTGTCTTTCTTCTTCCTCCTCACTGCCATTGAGTAGACTACAATTCATACTGGCCCTGAGTGTGGGGACACATTGAAAATAATCTCTCAATAGTCACATGCTTTACAAGGGAGCATTTCACATTGTGACATGCCAATAATTTTAGCCAAAGTGGGGGAGGAGATACCCAGCATGTGACTCATTTAGAATGATTTTACAGGTGTCGTGATTCATGAAGCACAATTGTTAGAAAAAAGAAGAAATACGGTTAGTAAATCCAGGGAAAAGTACATAACAGATGAATACTAGAAAAACATTCACCAGGACATCCTTCATTCACACATATATGCCTGTCCCTTAATGCTTGTCCTGGATGGTACAATTTTAACTAGGTACTCTGCCACCAACTAAATTTCTCTAAAGCACTTACAGAACATGTAAGTACTCAAAGTCTCTCTTAATTCACTAAAATTATACTACTCATCTCTTTTTTCTTCATAGTAAGTTAAGTAAAACTATTAGGAACTCATGGCATTCACCCCCATAACATCATTGGAAGTTATAAAGAAACCAAAGTTAATTTATGCTTCATTGTGGAAAAATGCAAATTATAAGAAGGAATTAGTATCTTCAAAAGCAATTTGGACTTCACATAGAGAAGTAATGAATCAGAAACTTTGAAAGTTTGGCTGGCATGACATATGTGAGTTATACTCAATTAATACAGTCCTTCCAGCCATGATTCCTTATATACTATAATTTTGGATTTCATCTGCCTATGTCAACAGCCCCATTTTGGAGGGCATTAACTGCTAAAAAAATGAGATTAAATTCTGATTTTAGCAGGGGACAACACTCTTTGTTTACTGTTTATCTTGGCTACTGTTACTTACAATTAATGTAAAGAATCATATGCTAAGCTCAGAAGAGAAAGAATACTGTTTGTGAAATAGCTTAGGAAAAAATCCTGGTTGATTCCAGTTAAGAGAAGGTCAATGCCTCCTGGAGACATCTTGCCAGAGGTCCTTGTCACATCTGCATAAATAAGAGAGAGTCCAGGGGTGGAAAAGAAGGTGAAATCTGATTGCACCATGAAATCCAACAAGCTTATCCTGCATAGGTCTGATAAGAAGGTGGGGGGAGATACTGATAAGCTTCTGTAAATCATTGTGAACAGGATTCCCTATAATACCATCTTGCTGGGTATAAACTAAACCCACTGAGCAGCCTACGGTATGATCTTATCACTGACAAGAGCCAAAAGCAGAACCCCTCCCCTGGCCCCAGAATCTGGCTTGCCCCTAACTGACCTGCAGATTTTCTGAATAGCAGCACCACCACATAAGGAAGTTCCTTGAATTTTTCTGAGTTCTGTAGGGCATGGCAGCAATTTCAGAACCCAGAGGCATGAGGGAATATATTCAGGGGTGGGTAGGATTAGACCAGAGACGAGGTATCAGCTAAGTTATAAAGAAAGTATATATTTTCTTTGAAGGCTCTGGGGAGTCAACAGATGATAACAATGATGATTCTAGATGCTTTTACCATTTATTGAATCCTTGAGAGTAAATATAGGTCTTATGACCAAAACCCTTAAGGACTCAAGTTCATTCCTGTGTGACCTCAAAGGTGGTCCTACTCTTAACTTCGGTGTTATAACATCTCCTACACACAAACTTGACACCCTCTCATGTAATAAAATTCTTAGGAGAAAGAAATATTACAGACTATAAACTGTTTTAAGTTCATCACTTAAAGTGAGGGCCTCTGCTGGGTAGCAGAACCCACGACTTCATCCACACTGATCCACACACTCACTAGGAGGCCCTCAAGGTGATTTCAAAGTCAGTCAGCCACAAGCAAACATCCTCCAAATACATCCCCTGTGTGGCTCTGCACCTCTGAACTAATCTTACTAATAAACGAAACTTGTAAAAGCCCCCAATAAAATTATAAAAAAAAAAGAAACTTGGCTGAGCCCCAGTGGCGTAGTGGTTGTGCGCGGGACTGCGGCCCACTGGGATGGAGGTTCGATTCCGGCCAGCTCCACGGAGCAAAGGCTGGGCCTCCTAGTCCCACCACCTGAGGGCAGTGATGCCCCAAAAAAACAAAAACAAAAATCAACAACAACAAAAAAGAAACTTAAAATCCAGAATTAATGGCATAGCCACACTATAACTGTTACTTTTATACCTTTCTTTGATTCAAGCTACAACTGCTAATATCCAGCCAAAATGGCCAACTTGCACTGTATTCTTCCCATGGGCATAACAACGGTTGGAATAAATCAGGTGGCTCTGTCTTAGCACTTTGGTCTGACCTAAAACAAATTCACAAAAGTGCCGGTCAGGACATGAACCTTAAATAGATAAATGTTTACTGTTTGGAAATTTTTGTCACCTATCAACTATCAACATGATTAAAGTCAGCAAACATGTTAAAAATAAGTCCATACTTCTTTAACATGGTGATAAAAGTGGAAGTGGGATAGGCTGTTGTTATCCCCTGCAGCTAAATTTGAGGATCCAGACCTCAAAGACCAGAGGTTTGTGTTAGTATGACTCACATAAGGACAGGAACACTTGAAGGGCACAGTTGGGTCTGACAAGTAAAGAAGGTGTTGTCTCATATTGGTATCACTTAGTAACTCACAAAAAACTGTATGATACACCGTGATGGCTTATAAAACTTTTTAAACTTTATCTATTTGGTTAAAAATACACTAACTTTGTTAACAAAAGTTTTAGAAATTATTTCCTCCAAAATCTATCTGATCATAAAATCTTAGCTTTAGATATGAAAATGATAAAATCCACTATAACTTTCATTAGCTGTGGACAATATCAAGGAAAAGACACGTGTTATGAGATATGAAGTTGTACATTCTCCATTTTATAGCTTCCACTGACTGCTAACACTATGCGCTGTGTTTCTCTGACACATTTATGGAAGATGTTTGTGAGAGTCACAAAGAAGAGGGTATGTGAAACCAATGAAGAAAACAAACCTGCATTAACCAATCTTTTACAATTCCACCATTCAACAAAAGGACAAAAAAAAAGATGTAATGGTCTAAGACAAAATAGGCAGAATGAGCAAGACCCCACAAGGAGCCCTCTAAATAGGTGGATAATTTTATTCTCACCTTTATCACGGTCATAGAGCAAATCTTCCGTTGAACAAGGGCTGCCATCCTGGGATTCCGGGGGACAGAAGGGGGAGACACAGGGCGAGTGACTGCTGCAGCTACTGCTGCGCTCCTGGACAGAGGGAGTCTGCGTGTCAATGCTGCGGGTACTGCTGCTCCGATAGTGAGCCGGGAGGGGAGCTCGTCGACCATCTGGAATGTCCAAAGGCTGCAAAAGAACACCATTAAACAGGCAAATGACAGCGCCTACATTCATAGAAGAAGCACAGGCATTTCCCCTGATTTCATAATCCACCAAAATTGCTTCGTCAGAGAAGAGATGAAGACACCAAGCTACTTTTAGAGGTTAATTTCTGTACCTTACCTTTACTGAATCTTTTCAAATCCCAGAAGGAAGGTAGTACGTAAAAATCTGGAAGCTAAATTGTTTGCCTCAAAATTTTCATAGCGTTTGTAATATCAACATATCCTCACTGAGGATAGGGGCTTATTCTGTTTAACACTTCTCCCTAGTAGCATAGTGGTTACATGGAGGACTGCGAAAACCTCCAGGTTGGCAGTTCAAAACCACCAGCCTCTCTGGGAGAAAGACAGGACTTTCTGCTCTTCTAAACAATTACCATCTCAGAAGCTCACAGGGCGATTCTCTCCTGTGCTGCAGGGGTGCTCTGGGTCGGAATTGATGCAATGAGAGTGGTGTGAGCTTGGTCTGCTTATCCCCAATGCCTAGCAATGTGCGTGGCATGTGGTAGATTAATTCATAACCAAATTTCCCAGGAAATCATTCTGACCCGCAAGTACGAAAAATGACAAATCAAACTCACAAGAGGAGATCGTTCTATTGGATCAGGCTTTCCATTTTAATTCCTTCACGTTAAGAATCTTTTTTTCTTTACAATACAAACTGTAAAATTTCTATTAAAGAGTTTTATTGTGTCAGTATTCAATGGAGGGTATTAAAACATAACTCAGAATAATTCTATTCATCTGGTATCCGATTTAGGAATACTACTTAATTTTGCTTAGTCCTAAGGCATTGTTCTCAGTGGCAAATATAATAAAAGGAAACTAGACGCATATATTTTAACTTTGCAGGGACCTTTGCAGGGACATGAGTCCAATGTGTCTGTGTCACACAAGGAAGGGCCCTGGGGACATGGCGAATGAAGCGGCAGCGAGCTCCTGCTGCAGTGGGCTTTCACCTCGGGTGCTGCTCTGCATTTTCCTTATTGGTGTACTAACAAAATGCAGGCAGAAAATAAAATTCCAAACATTAAATTCTTTCATAAAGGAATTAAAATAATGTTGTTTTGTCATCCAAAATTCTCAGAAACATTGTCAAAAGTAAAATGAAGGTAAAATTAAAGCAAAATTCAAAATGTACCAGGAGACAAACAAAACTGAATTTCTAACCACAAAGTAAAAATTTTCATTTATATATGCAGTGTTACTAAACCAAAACAAAACCAAAACTGTCACAACCTGACAGTTACTATTCTGATGCAATGAAAATATCTGACCATATAAATATCAATTCATTTTGTAGAAAAAGTTTTAAAAGAAAAATTCTTCTAACTTTGGGAAAATATGAATTTACTTGGTCAATCTCAGAAAATATCACTTTTAAATCTTACTAATTAATAAGAAATATTCTATCAATTTGTAACTAAATAAAAATTTAACATATAGAGAGTCCTTTATTCATATCCCGTCTGATAAAATTAGTCTTGATGTATTACTATATCTTAAGTAAAACAGGGTTGCTGTCAGGGTTCCATTTCATATATGCACACTTTTTTTTAAATCAAAGAAAATGTTTAAACATGTTTCCTCTATCAGTGGATGGCTACAAACAAGTTCTCTCAGGAACACACTTGTCTTAGCCTCATCAGTGGACCTTCAAAAAAAGTGCCAATCAAAACAGTAACTTCCCAGTGGGATCTGCAAGACCAATTCAATTTAACACAGAGAGAACAGCTCAGATAGGGTGACTATTTTTTCCTCCATCATGACAATGTTAAGGGAAGCAGGGCTGTCCTATAAAAATTTTCTTGGGAAATCTTATAATTCTATAGGCCTAATCAAGCCCCTTAAGATCTACATTTGTTCCTAAGACCCAAGAGATGCTTTAAAAAGCCTATTTTGCATCCCTGAAGGAGGTCAAAAGTGCCATTATTACATGGTGCAAACTGATGAGCACAGAAGGGCAAAGAGAAAAAGGAAACAACTCTGAGAACTATATATAAACCTGTATGGAGAGAGAATATGTTGACGAAAAACCAGCCTGTGTGATCACGATGTGTCCTTGGGATCAGTATCAGGCATCAAAAGACCCCAAACAAGCCAAATCTATCAATGCAAATGATAAAGGTCAGAGTGGAGACCCAAAGTCCATCTGTAGACAAATGGACATTCTCTCACAGAAAGGTCACAAGGAAAGACTGAGTCAGTCAGGGTGAAGCACAAGAATCAAGGGAACACACAACATTCCACTAGTTCTTTAATGCTTCCTCCGTGCACCCCCCACTATCATGACCCCAGTTCTACCTTACAAATCCAGCCAGACCAGAGCATGTACACTGGTGTAGATAAGAGCTCTCAGCATACAAAATCCAGGGCATATACCCCTCAGGAGCAGTAATGGCAGCAGTGATCCCCTGAAGGTAGAGGAAATGTGGGAGAGGGTGGGGGGAAATGGAGAACCAACTACAATGATCATCATATAACACCAGCCCCCCTACCATGGGGATGAAGAACATAAATGTGGGTGAAGGGAGATGGCAGATGGTGTAAGATATGAAAACAATAATAATTTATAATTTATAAGGTGTCCACAAGGGTGCGAGGGTGGGGGAGGGAGGGGAAAAGAGGAGCTGAAACCAAGGGCTCAAGCAGAAAGAAAATGTTTTGCAAATGATGATGGCAGCATGTGTACAGATGTGCTTGATACAATGTATGTATGGATTGTTATAAGAGCTGTAAGAGCCCTCAATAAAATGATTGTTTTTAAAAAGGACTTCACATTTTGCTATTTTTATTTAATAAAAGTTTTCATGATTTTGTAGCAATGCTTTTTGAAGCATCCTGCATTATAATCAAATTCCTTCCACCAGCTTTTGTTTTATTGATGAGCAGAGAATTAGAAAAGCAAAACAGGCTTATAAATCTATATGTTTACATAAAATACAAATGAGAAATATAAAGTTTTGCAAAGATGTTATCTACTCTTACCAACACTGACATGCTAACAGGATAATTTTCCTTTCTTTAGCTACTGGAGGATTCACTAATGGTGATATTTTGATTTATTAGACTTTTAAGTATACCTCATTATAAATATAATATCATCCTGAAATAACCCTAAAATTAGAATATGCCTTATTTAAAAGTAAAGCTACCTGCGCATGTAACAACTTTCTCAGAAACCCTATGTAGAACTGCTATGAGTTGGATCAACTTGATGACAGTATTTTGGGTTTTTTTGTTTTCGTTTTAAGAGTAAAACTATCAGCAATCTTTATATTTTAGTGTAGTTTTGCTTTGACTTTTTTCTAGAAATAAAAATACATGTGATTATTTCATTATTCAAAAAGTAGACCAATTTCACTGCCTTATAACTGTCCTTAAATTCTACTTCATGCATAAAAGAAACAATATGAGTAAATAGCTAAGAGAAAGTGTAATTTCCAAAATGCTCTCTTGCAGTATAATATAGATAAAAATTAAAATTTTATCACAAAATGTCTAGGGAGAGTAAAATGGCATAACCTGTTGAGAGGATACTTTTGGCCAACTACATCAAAATGTACAATGTACAAAGGTTCTCTGACTCAGCAATTTCACTGCCAGAAATCTATTTTCAAGAGTACAAAGTTTTTCTCGAACACTGCTTACGATGGTAAAAATCAAAGTAAATCTGAATGTCCGTCATGAATAGAGGACTTGTCAAACTTTGGTACATTCATTAATACAGTTGACTTAACTCTATTAGAATACATCCTAGTATACATTATACAGTGAGGATGGTGAGGCTTCCTTTTACATACTGTTGGGCATGCTGTTAGGGGAGAGCCGTCCCCAGAGAAGGACAACATGCCTAGTGAAGTGGAGGGGCAGCAAAGAGAGAGGAAGGATGGGCACACTGGCCGCAACAATGAACTCAGGAAGAGAAGCAATGGTGAGGGTGGTGCAGGATGGGGCACTGTGTTGTCTTGCTGTGAACAGAGTTGCTATGGGTCAGAACTGACTTCATGGCACCTAACAAACAACATTGTACATAGTAAGTATCTGGGGAAAGATATACTACAAACTATGGATAATGTTCAGAAATCTTGGGAAATAATAAGTAACAAAAGGACGTTACATGATTTTATTGTATCAATATAAAAAGGATATGATAGGACTTTGAAACTAACTTTGAACCAGTTTTAAATAGTAAGCATTACTTGAAGGAAGCAACTAGAAATTTGATGTAAATCATATTTTCATTGTTGAGAAGTATCAGAGGATTATCAATAGTGATTTCCTTTGCTAAGTACATCTTTAAAAATATGGCCCAGAGGATGTACAGTGGCACTGACAGGAATTGGAAACATTGGAAAAATTGGAATCCAGGGCAGATGATACTTTTAGGACCAGTGCTGAGAGAGGCGATACTGGGAGGGTGAAGGAAAGCTGGACTAGAAAGGGGGAACCAATTGCAAGGATCTACGTATAACCTCCTCCCTGGGGGGACGGACAACAGAAAAGTGGGTAAAGGGAGACATCAGACAGTGTAAGATAGGACAAACTAATTTATAAATTATCAAAGGTTCATGAGGGAGGTGGGAGCAGGTGGGAAGGGAAAAAAATGAGGAACTGATACCAAGGGCTCAAGTAAAAAACAAATGTTTTGAGAATGATGATGGCAACAGATACACAAATGTACTTGACACAATGGATGGATGGATGGATGGATGGATGGATGGATGGTGGTAAGAGTTGTACAAGCCCCCAAATAAAAGAAATTTAAATTTTAAAAAAGTGAGAGAAAGAATGGCCATATATATGGAATAAGGTCCAGGTTTTTTCTCTTATGCAAATTACAAAGTACTTTTAATTCACTCAAAATGGATCAAAGTTTTAGATGTAAAAGAAACAATAAAAAATTTTGAAAGAAAGCATCAAAGTACATCTCTGATTAAGGATCAGGTAATGATTTCCTAGATATAACACCAAAGCATAAATAACGTAGGAAAACAAATAGAATTTCATCAAAATTCCAAATGTTGTATGCCAAAGGGCACTTCCAAGAAAGTCAAAAAATAATTCACAGAATTGGAGATTTATTATCAGATAAATAATCTGTATCAAGAAAATAGAACTCTTACAAGTCATAATAAAAAGACAAATAATTTTTAAATGTGGGCAAAGGATCAGAATAGCCATTTCTCCAAGGAAGACTCATATGTACAAATGGCCAATAAACACATGAAAATACTCTCATCATGAATCATCATGGACACATAAATTAATACCGAGATATTACTTGACATATACACGATAGTTGGAATCAAGGCAAATATTTATAGGTGCTGAAGAAGATGTCTCACTGAGAACTCATTGCCATCTAGTTGATTCCTACTTGTCGCAACCCACGTGTCAGGGCAGGACTATCCCTGAGGGTTTCTGGGGATGGAAACCTTTACAGGAGCAGAAAGCCTCACAGTTTACCCACACGGGGTTTGAACTGCTGGCCTTGCCATTGAGCAACCCAATCAGTGACCCATTATGGCACTGCAAGCCCTCATGTACTAGTGCTGAGAGTATAAAATGTGACAGCCACTTTGGTAGACAGTCTAGCAATCCCTCATACAATTACCAGAAGACTAACCAATTCCACACCTAGACAAGCACCCAAGAGAAATGTAAATGTGTCTACATAAAATTTTACACATAAATGTTCATAGCAACATTACGCACAAGAGCCAGAGTGGCAACAACCCAAATTCCATCTGTTGAGAAATAAAATGTTGCATACCCATACACTGAGAATTGTTCAGCAATAGAAAGGAATAAAATACTGATATGAGACAGCTTTAAAACATACATGGAAAATTTCCATGATCTTTTCATCTCATTTTCCACAAACTTTTTGAGGTTGCCTCAGATTAGTTCTAAAAACATTATGCTAGTGAAAAGATGTCACTCACAAAAGTACACATGTGATTTCACTTATACAAAATGTCCAGAATGAAGGAATTAGTTCAGACAGATAGTAGATGTGGTTGTGTAGATCTAGGGGTTGGTGTGACTACTACTAAGTATTTGAGGTTTCTTTTGGGAATGATGAAAGCATTCTATAATTGCCTGTGATGATGGGTGCACGGTTCCAAGAATATACTAAAAATTATTGAGTTGTACACTTTAGACAGGTGAACTGTAAGCATTTCGATTATGTTTAAATTAACAAACAAAACTCACTGTGATCAGGTTTATTCCGACACACGGCAACCCTTTAAGACAAGAGCTTCACCGTTTGCAAGGCTATAATCTCTAGAAAACAGACGGCGGCATCCTTCTCTCTAAGAACCACCAGTGTGTTCAAATTGCTGAGTGCTCACCTAGTGCCTTGTACCTCAATAAAGCTATTGCCATACAAATTATTATTGAGACAGCCCACAATATTAAAGGGAAAAATGTTTTCAAAAGTCCTTGTAACCTTACCTTAGATACTTCCTCCTTCCCATTACTTTCTTTAATGAATACCTTTTCTAATTCAGGACTTATTCCTTCTACATTGCAGGGCACACGTGAAATAGATGATTTTGGCACTGATATATTTGACAGTGGCATAGGGACTGATCTTGACCCAGTAGCCTAGAAGACAGAAGATAAGATGGTGTCTATTTATGGTCAGAGAGATCAAGAACTAAAGAGCATGGCAAATCTTCAAATCTAAACTTAGCCAACAGTTATTTTCAAAAATAATATAAATTCAGATACACATACAGGAAGATAGGTTCTAAAGTAGGAAGGTGAAAATTCCAAAGCAAGCAACCAAACAAAACCCAATGCCATCAACTTGGTTTCAAAAATATGTGATTAGATCATGTATTAAATGATTCATAATCAGGTGGACTGCTAACCACTGGTTAATTTATCAGTCGCATTTCCCATACTATGCTCTTGTTATATGCAACGCTTGTGTCTTTGTCTCTTACTAACGTTTACCAGTTTTCAGATGACAGTTTTAACCCTGTTATGTGTCTGTGCTGTTGCTTGCAGTAGTCCTCAAGCTCTGGGTGCAACCCCTTTGGGGGTTCAATGGCCCTTTCACAGAGGTCATCTGATTCATAACAGTTGCAAAATTACAATTATAAAGTAGAAATCAAAATAATTGTATGGTTGGGGGGTCCACCACATGTATTAAAGGGTGAGGGCATTAGGAAGGTTGAGAATCACTGTTTTAGAGTCAAGTATTTTTCTTTTAATAGTACTTTCATGCTTTTATTTTTCACACTTAAGTGCTTACCTTGGAATGATTTGAGAATAAGGGTGGGAAGCCATACTAATGATGAATAGATCTGTTTTTCCTGCCACATAGCAATACAACTGCCCCACCAATACTTCTTTATCATAAATTCTATGCTTGCCTCAATGTCCTTTAGCTGTTTAACTGAAAACCTCTATGCCAGTTACACTTTCATCACTATAATTAATTGCTGGCCCTTTGCTTCCCCAAAGATGATGCCCTTCAGTGACTGCTGCTCCTCATGATTTATCCAAGCAAATGCATTCGACAATGTTTTATTGCAATCCACCCAAAAAGTTTGTTTGCTAATTTGCCAAAGTTAGATCATCAGATCTTTTTTGCTGTCTTTGGTCGAGAAGCTTCACTGAAACCTCTCCACTGTGGGTGATCCCACTGATAACTGAATACCAGTGGCATAGCTTCCACAGTCACCGTGTCATGCAACCCACCAGAAAACAAACTGATAGTTGTACATACTTACCACCCACCTAATAGATAATTAATGTTAAGCACATTACAATACCAAAACCATCTAAATTCAGAAGAATGTAATTTTTTAAATGTTGAGTCAACATAACATGGATCTATAAAAGTATATTAAACTCCTAAAGGAAACAAATGTTCAGGCAATAGATAATAATAATATGCTAACTAGCAATTAAAATGAAAAGGAAAGGCCTTGAGTTTTTACTTGAAAGGTCTGATATTTGTCAGTTACCTGTTTCTTTCCCAGTTTTATTGAAGCCTCATTTACATAGGATAAACCCTTCTTTTTGAAAGGAAGTTAACTGAGCTTTGTTAAACATACACACTCATGCAATTATTAGTACAATCATGTTTCGAACCTTCCATTATTTCAAACTGCTCCGTGGGAGAAAAATAATTAAGAGTGCCAGTCTAGTAAAGATTCACAGCTTCCGAAACCATAAGGAACAGTTCTGCTCTGTCCTACAAAGTCACAATGACTCCACACAAATTTCCTAGGCCCTTTCCAGTTCTATTGCTTTAGCAAAATACCTTATCTCGAAAACTTTGCCATTTTTGAATTTTAGTATTAACAACTCATGATACATAAATGTTTTGCTCCTGGCTTTGTTCACTTAGTTTAGCACAATGATGTTGAGATTCTGCTAAGTGGCTGTATGTACTAGTAGTGTGTTCCCAGTTTAGATGCAATTTGGGGGCATTGCTATATGTTTATGTGTAAGTACTTGTTAGTTATACATAGTTCTACTACCCACCTGTGAGTGTGTTGTCCTGTGGTGATTTTTATGATGCTGTGATTTTGGATTCCTTGCCACCAGTTTTTAAACACTTTCAGGATCACCCACTCCATGGATATATCAAATTATGTTTGGCATTCACTAATTGAGAGATATCTGGTTGTGTCCATGAAGATTTGTGTATAAGTCTTTGTTTAAACATATGCTTTCATTTTTCTTTGATAGTTAACATAGACTGGAAACTTGGGTTATATGGTTAAGTGATGGAGGCATGAAGTGGCACAAATGGTTAACACACCCAGATGTAGACAGAGAAGTTGGTGGAATGACTCCACCCAGAGATGCCTTAGAAGAAAGGCACAGTAATGTTTTCATGAAAGATTACAGTCATTCAAAACCCCACAGAGCAATCTGATTCTAACATGACTATGACTGTTATTATTCAGAATAGATATGGTTTGTTTTATGAGATATTTAGTGGTTAAATGTAGGTTTAAGTTTTTAAGAAAATGGCACTGATTTTCAAAGTGTACCTATCAGCAATGTATAGCTATTCCAGGTGTTCTATATTATTAACATTAGGTATTATTAGCATTTTTAATAATTTAGCTCATTTGTTTTGATTGATTTATTCACTGGTATGTTTTCTTAATATACAATATTTTCACTCATTCATTTTGTTTCCTAAATATACAATATTGCACATACATAATGCTACCAGTCATTTTATTTTGATTACACTATCTAGAATCTCTTGTGAAAAATGTCAGTAATTACAGACATCTGTGACTTATTCTACAACAGTAATGCCTTTAATTTGTTTTTTTAAAAAAATTTATTGGGGGCTCATACAACTCTTATCAAGACCAATATATACATCAATTGTATGCACAACCATATTTGTACATTTGTTGCCATCATCATTCTCAAAACATCTTCTTTCTACTTAGGCCCTGGGTATCAGCTCCCCATAATTCCCCTTCCTCCCATTACCCCTCCCCTGTGAATCTTAATAATTTACAAAGTATCTTTATTTTGTCATATCATACACTGTCAGATGTGTCCCTTCACCCACTTTCCTGTTGTCTGTACCCCAGGGAGGAGGTTATTATGTAGATCCCTGAAATTGGTTCCCCCTTTTTACTCCACCATCCCTCCACCCTCCTGGTGTCACCACTCTCACCACTAATCCTGAAGGGGTCATCTGTCCTGAATTCCCCATGTTTCTGGCTCCAATGAACATCCCTTGACCTAGCTGGATTTGTAAGGTGGAATTGGGATCATGATAGTGGGTGGAAGGAAGCATTTAAGAACTAGAGGAAAGTTGCATATTTCATTGTTGCCACACTGTACCTTGATTGGCTCATCTCCTCCCTGTGACCCCTCTGTAAGGTGATGTCACTTCACCTCTTGATGGGCTTTGGATCCCCAATCTGTACTCCCCATCATTTATAATAATAAAATTTTTAGTTCTTTGACCACCTTTCAACACCTCTTCTCACACAGGCTGGTGGGCTTCTTCCATGTGGGCTTTGTTGCTTCTGAGCTAGATGGCCTCTTGTTTACTTTCAACCTTTAAGACCCCAGGTGCTATATCTTTTGATAGCTGGGCACCATCAGCTTACTTCACCACATTTTCTTATGCACGCATTTGTCTTCAGCGATCATATCAGGAAGGTGGGCACGCAATGTTATGCTTTTCAGTTCTTTGAAGCCTGATAACTGATCCCTTTGACACCTTGTGGTCATACAGGCTGGTGTGTTTAATGCCTTTAATTTTCATAGTTAGGGTTTCACTATAGTTGCAATGTGTAATGTCAGGAAGTAGCCTATTTTTAATTTAATAAGTCAATCTTTGTCTTATCTACAACCTAATGTCAACAATATAAGTTGCTATTATTTTTTTTGCTGCTGTTATTTAACATGTTAGTTAATGTGTTATTCCACATCTAGAAAAAGCCAACATTTTTTCCCTTTGATTGTCAGAAACAATGAACTAAATTAATATACTTGCTAACTAGATTAGGAAAAAAGGAAAACAGAAGAACTGATGCAAATTGGGGTGAAGAATATTGAATCAAGGGTGGACTGCCAAAGGAATGAACAAATCCGTCTTAAGAGTAATTCAACCAGAATGCCCCTGACGACTGAGGATGATGAAACTTTTGGCTTGCTTTCTGTGGACGTGCTGTCAGGAAAGACCGATTGAGAAGGGCAGCTCGTTTGGTAGAGGAACGACAAAACGCAGGAAGACCCTCATTAAGATGGCCTAATAGTTCTAACAATGGACCTACACACACTGCCTTATGCTGATGCTACAAGACAAGGCGCTTTCCATTTTGTTTTGAAAGTCACCATTCGCCATAGCTGGTTCACTGTAACTAACAAAATCCTCACTTGTTTGATACATGACTTGGATTTCTTTTTATTGGAGAGCTGGTAAATGTTCTGGGGGTGGGTGGGATTTCTCTAATCCTTACATTTATTCATATGTAAAGTTTATAGATATGTAAAATATTTAGAGTGCTGCAGAGATATTGATTAAGGAACTATTAAATGAGATAATATCCGCAGTTCATTCATTAAGTGAGTGAGCCAGGATTTCACTCCAGCCAGTGTTATCCTTGAGATCAATACACTCTTATCTATGTTATTAAATGAGATGGTTACACATAGTAGATTAAAACAAAGCAACAAAACCTCTTAGAACAATTTAAGTAATGGCCATCAGTTAGTAAAGTGCAGCATTTACATTACCACATTATTTTGAAACATAAAATAACATCTTCTCCCTCTATGAGGAACTAAAAGCAATTCTTCAGATCTGGACATGGAGTTAGCCTACCTGAGGATGGCTGATTGCTATGTGATTACCGTGCAGAGGTGACTGATGGTCTTTCTCCTTATTGTGACGGCTACTCTGTTTACTGCGCTGTAGTTGCTGCCTCAGTTTGGCAATCTGCTTGGCCAGGAGAAAGGAAAACAAGAAAGAATAAAAGTAAACACACACACGTTTATAAGTACATTTTTAAGTTTTAGTTATTGACATGAGTTATTACTCTTCTCAAGTCTTCAAGAAGAGATAAGATCTTACCACAAAGACTAATTCTTCCAAGTTTTTAGATTAATACTATGAAATGGTAAATACTTTTCAATATTTTGCTTATATAATTTGAAAATATTGGTTAAGTATTGGTAAACTATTATTCCTTCAAATTATTTCCTATTTTATCTTTGTAACATCAGAAAAATCTTCCTATTTTAGAAGGTTGGCAGTTCCATACCCTACCCGCTGCTCTAAGGAAGAAAGATGAGAGACTGCCTGAAACGGTCTCAGAAACGCTGAGGAGCAATTCGACACGCTCCTAGAAGTTGCTATGAGGTGAATCAACTTGCTGTCAGTAGATGTTTGTTTTTCAGTTGATTAAAATCAAACTAAGTTTGTTGTTACAAAATGAAATTTATTAATTAAAATGCACTCCAATATTTTATGAAGTAGTGCTGGTGGCATAGTGGTTCCTTGCTGGGCTGCTGGGCGCAAGATCGGCAGTACGAAACCACCAGCTGCTCTGCAGGAGGAAGAGAGAGCTTTCTCCTGCCGAGTGACAGTCTCAGACACCCACAGGGGCAGTTCCACCCTGTCCTACAGGTTAGCTATGGGTTACCATCGACTTGATGGCAGTGAGTTGGCTTTTAACCCCCAAATCAAAACACTTAGCAATAGCACTTTACAAGGGTTTAGTATCATACTACTTTAGTACCATTCTAGTTTATTTCTAATCAGGCATGTAAAACTCGATTTCTAATTAGTCATGTAACTTTTAAAATATAAGCATAAAATTTGTGAGAAAATTCTATTTTTTTACTTCAATATTTCTGCCAAACATTTGGAATCTTCTTTGCATACTGCAGGTGATTTGTACATTACTTGAATCTACTTAATCTACTTACAGTGTACTGAGGATAGGAGTAATATATTCCTGAGTCTCTTAAGAATAATATTAGCAATTTGGGGGAAGTAATTTAATATTGGCATTATTTTTCTTTGTAGAAAACATGGCACCAATCAGTTACCCACTGTTCCTTCAACAGCTATGGTGAACCTAGTTTTATATTAGCTAACAATAAAAATGTAGACCCAAGGCAAATTTAGTAATTAACATAATAGTATATATAATATAGTACAGTAAATAAATGTCAAAATCCGTAATATATTAATCATGGATACTAATTACAAAAATATACATTGAATTGTTAAATTATGTGCTATTAATATATGATAAATTATATTATCTAAATACACCGCATACTCAGGGGAAAAACATATTAAATATATACTACTAAAGCCTATAAATACTCAAGAGGAAAAACACCTAAGGCTGTTAGAAAACTTTTTATCCATAGCTAATACCAAAAAAAAAAAAAATCACAGAAGACTATAAAGCATTCAGAAATGACATCCTAAGTCTTTTCCAAAAAAAAAAAAAATCACAGAAGACTATAAAGCATTCAGAAATGACATACTAAGTCTTTTCTTTCTTTCTTTCTTATTTTGGTTTTTGGGGCATCACGGCTCTCCGGTGGTGGGAGTAGGAGCCCCAGCCCCACTGCAGGAATTAAACCGCCGTCCCAGTGGGCCGCAGTCCCGCGCACAACCACTACGCCACCGGGGCTCAGCCCTTTTCTTTCTTTTACGTTGACTTTTACATTCCTCTACTTTAAAAAGGTTCTTGTAATTTATGGTTCTTTGAGTACAATGTCACTGTCAAAAAGTAAATGTGAAATTATCTATGTTATTTGGGCTACCTGCTCTGTGTTGAAATGACATCTTTTTTTTCCTAGAGAATATTAATTTTCATGAGAAAAGGAATCAGAATTATTAGATAATGATTACATTATTCCCACACTAAATAATCAATAAGATTTCAAATTGTTTAATTTAATTAGGGAAGAATTCTAAAATTAAGTGTTTTCTGAATATTATTATTTTAGTGGAAACTCAAAACTTACGTCTTACACAAAAGAATTCACATGCCTAGATATCAGTCAAGGCAATGGCAAAGATTACTGTAAAAATCTTTAACAAAACTAAGTGTACACATGCTCCACATACTGTGCTTTGGGATATAATCAGATGAGCTTCTGCTCATTTCAGAATATAAAATGTAATAATACAGTAATGCTCATGTTTTACAATTCAGTAGTAATAAAGGTACTAAGGCAAATCTAGCTTCCTAACACTTTTACCCTTAAAAATTTAAATAAATATGTGAGTTGGAAGCAAAATTATTACTGTACAAGTTCTCCTTTGTTTCACAAAGAAGTGGTTACATGCAGAAGGTACGTTTACAAAACAACATGGTAACTTCAAGGTAATTTTGCCTTCCCTCAGTTTTCCCTCAGGATTCTCTTTCCACGGTATCTTAACACCTTGCGAAAGGATCCCGAGGGTATCCGGTCCTTAATGTGCTAACTTGCAGATGGGTTTTGGATCTCCACTACTTCCTCACTCTTTCACAATGATTCGGCTGCTTGATTTTTAACTTCTTGATTTTAAAACATCTGATCTTGAATGTGTTATGTTACCCCTCTTTCTAACTTCAGCACCAGTGGAGCGTAAACATGAAGCTCTCTCTTATGCGTGATGGGCAGGAGAAGTTAAAATCTTTCTCCACACACTTCTTGCACCTCATCTCTAACTCTGAACCTCTCTCATTCTATCACAGCACGCAGAAACTTGGTCAACCCTTCGGTGGGTCTACACATCCTAATTACAAAGCTGAAACGGCTGGCATACCCTTCCTTTTAAAAAAAGACTCAAATGCTTATGAAACAGTGAGCTGTGGTGTCGGCAATAATTTATTAACAAGTAAAGTTAGATGGTTGAATAAAAAGATGAACATAATATCATTGAAGAATACATGTGAACACTGATGAAATGTCAAAAGTCTTGTTACATTCCTCACATACATATTTTTTAAAATCCCAGAAGAGGAGGGTGGCCATCAAGTGATATTATATATAGATTTTTCAACAATGTTGTTGTTAGGTGCCCCTGGCTCGATTCCAACTCACAGTGAGCCCAGGTACAACAAAGCGGAACACTGCCGCGTCCTGCACCATTTTCACAATTGTTATTATGCTTCAAGTCTAGGTAAAGCTCAACCTGTATTCCTAAACACTCAGCAACAATCTTTCTCAAACATGAAAAGAGTCCTAATCCCATTAATTTCAAAACTGAACTTCTTCTGGGTCATAAAGGAGAAAAAATAATTATAGAGACAGAATTAGCAAAAATATTTACGAAGTCTAAAAAATATTGTGGAATTAGATTAAGAAAAACAGGGACTGACTGCACTTAAAACCCAAGAACTAGAACACATTTTATTGTCATTCTTTGGAAACTTGGTAGCATTGTCTTGTTTGTTTGCTTTTTTTGTACAATTTCCTCCCCTATTTATGACAGTTCAAAACAAAGTAATACTCAGCCTCAAAACACTGATTCCAGTTCTTGATTTGGGGACTGAAGGAGGCTTATTTCTCAGAATGAATTTCTTCCCCCACAGTCGTCTATAGAGAAAAGAGAGCTTTTATTCAGAAGGACTAAGTGGTAGCACTGGGGTAGGAGGCAAGATTCTAGGGTTTCAGGGAGAAAAGGGAAAAAAGAGGAGGGCAAGCGGGACAAGGACAGAACAAGAAAAGAGTGAGCTTAAAACCAGGAAAAAATATTATAGGTATTACTAGCAAGAGACCTGGTTTCATTAGCCCTTCTTACTCAGACTCTCATGCACCAAGATGCACATGCAAACACCAGTTGGAACGAGGAATTCCAGCTTCTTGTGATTCTTACTTCGTGTATTGAGACAAGAGAGGAGAGAAACTCTTCAGGAGAGAAGCCTAGATACTATTTTGCATAGACAAGACAGCTATAAGCAGTGCTTTGAGTCTCTCTATTATAAGAAACTCAAATTACAACAGATTTCAGTGGAAAAATATATTCTGGTTCTTAGACATCCAACTCAGAACCAAACTTTTAGGACACAACTTATTTAAAAGTCTGATTTTTTTACAGTCTTCTCTAATTTAACAGAAATATCTAATTGAAAGACAAGAGCACAATGTGCAAGTAAACTGTAAATCATTTTTGTTCAATACTTAAAAATGTTAAACATTTAAAGATAGCCTACCACAGGCTAGAGGAAAAGAGATTTTCCACTCCTATAAAGATCTTACAGCCTTGGAAGCCAACAAGGGCAGTACCGTCAGGTCACCAGGAGTTGGCATCGCCTGGATGGCAGAGTGGGGTGAGTGAGTGAGTGAGTGAGTGAGGGAGTGAGTGAGTGAGTGAGTGAGTGAGTTCCATAGGCTGCCATTTTTGGTAGTACAGTTTGTACCTTAGTATGCAAACATTAAGGCACCAGGCTGACAGGATAAGGGACTGACATCCAGACCAGAACAAGCTCCACCCAGCAAGCTTTAAATCTTGGCACAGCACTGAGGCTGTCTGGGAGTAGTTTTCTTCACTCAAACGCACGATCCCCTTTTTTAAAATCTTGCTAGTGAGTTTCCTTCTATTCAGAGATGCCTTACAGGTTACTATCTAACCAGAATCTGGTAGATGCAACAGGGAACCAAATTAATAGTTAATTTTTTTCTATTAAAAAAAAGAAAGCCAGCTGAGTCCCGGTGGCACAGTGGTTGCGTGTGGGACTGCAGCCCACAGGGTTGACGGTTCAAATCCAGCAGCGGCTCTCCAGAGCAAGGTTGGGCTTCCTACTTCCACCAGGGTAGTGATACAGTGGGGGGAAAAAAAAGATTAAAAAAAAAAAAAAGCCAAGATAGAAGAGCTAAAAAGGTAGACCAAACTGTGGGGAAAAGATGAGCATAACATGCATATTCAATAAAGGACCCATCCCAACTAAGTTTTAAAAGGCAACCATCAGTAGCGTGCCGCCCCACTCCCCTACCCCTACCCCCATGAACTCTCATACATTCCCGAGGGGAGAGAGGAGAGAGGGAGGAACTTCAAAAACAATTTCCTTCTTCTAAAAAAACTCACTTCCATGAGTTTGGATCATGTGCAGAGGCAAATCTGATGCCCAGAATCCCTGTAGTAACAGGTTGGAGCACAACTGCTCCTGTATGTTTCTGAGATGATACAGCTTCACTGGAGCAGACAGCCTCATCTTTCTCTGAAGCAGCAGCTGATGGGTTCAAAGTGCTGACCAGGCAGTCCAACATACAGCAGACTTTGCCACTGGGGCTCTTTTTTTAAGACAAGAAATTTAAGGTCACAAGGGGTTTTTTTTGTTGTTGTTGTTGTGGCTTTGCTAGGCTGGAAGCAAAGCTCTGAGCCAGTCTGAGCCAGGTCATTGCTTTGCACTCCTTGCAAGAACAAGATGGATGAGCTATTAGAAAATAGGATACTTTTACAAAGACGTAATATTTCATAACAGATTGAGATCATAAAAGTTATTAACTGTATTATTCCACTTTATTTTTCTAAACACATCTTTTGAGTAGTCATGAACCTCACATAGCTGCTACTCTTTCTAAGAAAAAGGAAATATACAACAAATTTGATAAACAAAATTTTTATAAATATTAAATGTTATACTATCTAGTTGAAAGAAAATTTGACATTATATTGCTTGACAGTATTCAAAAGAATTTTAAATGTAACAGCTACCTAGTCTAACATTAAAAATAAAACCTAAAAATTATTTTTGCCTTTCCATAAATATGAACAATCAGTATTGTTTTTCTGCCTTTAAAAAAATGTGCCGAGACAAAACCAATGAACTAGTCATTGTTTTTTATTCATCTTGTTGTATTCAATTAATAAACATAGGCATGTGCATACAAAGATGTATACAAACTAAGCACATGTAAATGTGGGGATATGCGCACATGCTTAAGGGACCCATGTACACCCATAAACACCCATGTCTGCCCACCTGCAGACTCAGGCAGATGCTGACTCAGAAAAAATGTGTGCCCCCAGATGAAACCCTGCTGTCCCAAAATCCATCTCCAAAGGCTTAACTAGCTTTCCCATGACAAATTATGCTTAATACATAAATGTATTTGTAACTATCGACAAGGCACTTATAACTACAAATTCGCCAATGGAGTCATGCTCACATTTTAAAAAGTTAGTATTTTTACAATACAAACCAATATTTAAAAATCCGTTTCCCAGCACTGGGTAGTGTCCACGACCACCAGAGGCAGTGATGCTGCCCCCTCCCCCCAAAAAATCCAAACCTATTTGATCCTACACATTTATTACATCACTTTATAGAAGAAAACTCTTCAAAAATACTTGGCCAAGGTGAGAGAGATGGCATGTTGATTTTTTAACTCAATCCTTTAATCTTTAATTTGTAACCTCTTTTATTACTAATCACAGTGCTACTCAAAGTAATATCATGTTAATACTTAACTACAAATAACTACCAGTCACTATGTATAGCCTCATAATCTAAATCACTTTACTAAATTAACTTCCTTTCTTCATGTTGGAGATGTTCCAATTTGTGAAGCCAAATAAAGATGCACAAAAATTTGATCAAGCAATTAACTGACTACATAGCTAAACTGATAAATTTCCTTTTTTTGATAAGTAGATTGCAGCACTTTGAAAACTGATACCCGAAGGATGATAAAATATCTTTATACCTCAATTGAATGTAGATTAAGTTACTTCATTAAAGAATGTATACAGCTTAATGCTTTCCTTATTGTATAACTCAATAAACAATTTATCACATTAATGATTACACAAGGATAATCAATATTCACATTATTATGTTTTAGGTCCACAGAAAGCATTATTGCAATTATTTTTCCTTACTACAATAAATGACAGGAAAATATTTAAAATTAACAAATTATAAAGATGGAAAAATATTCTTAATAAAATTGTGAAGATCCTTCTTCAACAAAGACTTAAAAAATATTCTTAGTAAAATTTGTGCATAGCCTTATTCTTCACCATATTGAATCAAAGAATACTATATGAAACCCCCCCAAGCTCCTACGCCATCCCCTCGATTCTGACTTCCAGTAACCGTCTCTGAAAGCGTTGGCCCTTAGCACGGTCAACCTGCATGGGAGCAGCCAGCTTTGGATCAAGCAGCTGGTGGGTTCAAACTGCTGAGCTTGCATTTAGCAGCCCAATGTGGCACTGCCAACGCTCCTTACCACACTGATAGTAGTTATTAATCACTCTCAGATGGCACGTGACCTATATCCCTAATCATGTAATGACTATTTCAGATGGTTCCCACAGGATATGTTTATTGATAAGGTAACAGAGCAACACATATTTTTTTCCTTTTTCTCAACTGAAGACTTTAGAATAGTGAACCCTTTCCTATTTATCTTCACCATCATTAGAAATAGTTAACATTAACAAAAGAATAGAGTAATACTTGCTTTCATGTTCACCAGGCTTATCATCTTGACACTTTTCAATTTCTTCAATGAACATTACAGAAATCCTGAACATTTATCTTCTACCACTTATACTGATTTTTATCATTTAATGAGCCAAATACATATCCAAATCCATTTTCCTCTAAGCCTTCAGATCTTGAAATGTTCTGCGTGGTATACCTATCTATTTCTATGGATAGGCATCAATTTGGCATGAACATAAAAAGCCTAAATAGGTTTCATCCATGGAGGCATTACTTCAGTAATAAATATAAATGTAGTAAAAGTTTTCTTAAAAAGTAACCATTAAATGTAAAGACAAACAATGCAGCAGAGATTGCCATATTGACAGACCCAAGCGACCCTTACAATATTAAATGAATCCAATGTCCCCACTATTGTATAATGTTACTAAATTGCATATAAACACACAGTATTGTAGTTTCATTTGTATGTTAACAATATGCAATTATGTTTTTAAAGAAAATGTTGTTGTTCACAGAAAATGTGCAGTTTCGTTCATATGTCATGTGTGCCCGTGTAGGCAAGTATATATGGAGTAAGAAATATCCATAAACCAAGTATTAAAAAAGTACTCTAAAACCTCCAGTACTTTTTATTTGGGGGGGGGCATCATTGCCCCCCTCCAGTACTGTAATAGTCACTAAATCACTGCTCACACTGTTACCTCAGATGTACTCACTTGCTCACCTGCCTAAATTAAGCTCATCCATTAATATCTAACTGTCACTTAATTTTTCATTGGGAATTGAGTGTGCTTTACATTTCAGATCATCAATTCTACATTCAAGTTCAAATCACTCTTCCCACTCCCTTAGTTCTCGTCTTCCTTTTTGTGGTTCTTCCTCTTTCCTCCCTCCCTTTAACTCAAGTCAATACCTCTAGTCCATTGTTTCATCTTCTCACCCTTGCCTCCTCTATTTGGTAATCTCCCAAATCTGTTTCTTCTGGTATGCAAGTCTTTGTCTTGGTTTTTATCCTTACAGTAGTCTTCTCATACAGTATGTGTCCTTTTGTGATGGAATAACTTGACTCAGCAAAGCTATCTCCAGGTCCATCCATGTTATGAAGTGCTTCCTGGTTCATCCACGCTATTCCTCTATGGTTGGACATTTGGATTGTTTCCACCTTCTTACTATTGTTAACAGTGCAGCAATGAACAGGGAGTGTATTTATTAGTGCTATGTCTCTTACTTCTCTATGATATATATCCAGCAGAGAGATTATTGGATTGAGTAGAATTTTTATTCCCAGTTGTCTTGCTTTTTTAATAGCATAGTGAGATCTCATCACTGCTTTTATTTGCATCTCCCAGATAGCTATTGATCATGAGCAATTGTAATACCTGTTAGCTATATGGATGTAATTCTTGGTGAACTGCCTGTTCCTGTTCTATTTTCAATAGGGTTATTAGGTGGTTTTTTTCTTCTTATTGAGGTAGTTTTCTATAGATTTTAAAGATTAGCCCCTGTCTGCTGTGTCTTTCCCAAAATTTTTTCCCAACTCAGGGTTTTCTTTTTACTCTTTTGATGCACTTAAGTGTATTATTTCTAGTAGGTCCCAGACATCACTGGTCCTCTAGTCTGTTCACTGGTCTCTGTAGGATCATTGTACTCGTATTAGGCTGTTTGGGCTACCGTGGCTCAATACCACTTTTATACAGCATTTCCCAATGTCCCTGAAAAAAGGGACTTAATTCACAAGGAGACCTGGCAAATGAATTATGGTTTCCATTTGCAGAGTCCCCACGTGTATCAAGCCTTCAGCGAATCTTTTCTGGCCAAAGTTGAGAGATGTGAATAGCGCTGCACTCAGACAGACAGTATTGTAAAGTCTATTATAGTAGATGCAGTCGGGTTAAAGGTTAACACCGTATCATTTGACCTCCCTTTTGACCCAGGGTATTTTTAAAGTTGTCTCTGTTTTTAATATTTTCTGCTTTCTCTTTCTCTTTGGTTGAGGTTTTCTTATGTTTTGTCTAGTCGTTGTTCTCTTGTTTGTTTGCTGCCTATCTGTGTTTTATATGATTTTCTTTTTTGGCATCACTGCCCTCTGGTGGTCATGGGAGTTACCCAGCCTTGCTCCAGGGGAGCTGCTGCTGGATTTGAACCGCTAAGTCCACGGGCCGCAGTCCCGCACTCAACCACTTACGCCACCGGGGCTCAGCCCTTATATGATTTTCTGTATGTGCCATCCAGACTAGGTAGAACTATAAAGACAGCAACTGTATTGATAATCGCCCAGTGGAATGGCAGGGGTGGCCAGGGGATACGGGGAGCTAACAAGTAGAAAATGTCCTGAAACTGCTTATGGTAGTGACTGTTCAAATCTCAATATGATTAAATGATTAAATTGTATGATATGTGAACTATATGCCACGAAACTACGAACAAAAAAATAAATGAGGCACTATTACCATGAATTCTTATTACATGTTGTCTCTCATCCTATTGTATTATACTCTCTCTATTTTGGAGATATATGAATTGTCTTAACCATGCTCCTTAATACATTAATTAAAGGCTTGTTGAAAGCATTTATCTTAAATACTTATTTCTGAATTTCAGGTACATTATAGATCTCTAACATATATTCTGAAAAAATACACAAATAAAAACCTAAATCTGGGAAAATAACAACACAAACTACAAATCTGGAACCATTAAAAATGTCTTTTGTACACTGTCCGATGTGTCCTTTCACCCACTTCCCTGGTGTCCGTACTCCAGAGAGGAAGTTATATGTAGATCCCTGCAATCAGACAGAGTACGACATGAAAAAGTAATAATTTATAATTTATTAAGGGTTCATGGGGGAGTGGGGAAGGAGGTGAAATATGGGGAGCTGGTACTGGGGGCCTAAGTGGAGAGAGCTTGTTTCAGGGGTTATGATGGCAACAGGTGTGCAAATTGGTGTATGTATTGATCATGAAGGGAGTTGTATGAGCTCCCAATAATGAAATGCTGGTTCATAACCTGTATGGAGGAGTCCTGGTAACATAGTGGGTTGTATACTGAATTGCTAACGACCACGTTAGTAAAGCTGTTAGTACCAGCAGACACTCCTGGGAGAAAGACGAGGCAGTCTTCCACAGTAAAGAAGTATAGCCTTGCAAACCTAAGGATGCAGTTCTACTCTCTATTTATATGGCTGCTAAGAGTCAAAATTGACTTGACAGCTGGAGGACCCTGTACTGAGTCAAAGAATCTGGTTCATAGCCAGAATTTTCTTTAAAACTGAATAGAATGGAAAATATCAAAGTTCATCATATGTATTAAGGGTAAAGTACAGCTTTACAAACCTTCAGTTTTAGTATTACGCACAAATGTTTTATGTATAAATTTCATACACATAGGGTATACGAGGTTGTAGACCCTATGTGTATAAAATATGTACACATACATGCATGCACATCCTTTCCTTACTACTCAACATAGGTAATGAGGTTCCAGAGACCAGATCACCATGCAAATAGGTGTTATTAAAAAATGAAGGATGATCACACCAGTTCACAAAATTAACTGCAAATTACATCATTGCATAACTACCAAAACACTGAGAATCATGGTCTAGTGAAGTTGTTATAACCTTAATTGTTATGCTCAAAGTTACCTCCTACCTTGCTACTCTTTACTGCAAGGCAATATGCAAAACAGTTCCACAGATTTTTTTACTGTTGTTGCTCATGTAAAATGTTCGGTAATAAGGTTGTCAGTAAATTAGATGTATTTCTAGGTGTATGTACCATATTTTTTGGACCCTAAGACACACTCAGTTTTTAGATCAGAAAAACAAGAAAAAATATTCTGAACCAAATAGGACAAGTATACTAAATTTTTCTGGAGTACCACACACTAGATACACCCTCATTTCCTCCCCACTTTTTTTGGGGGGCAGGGGAAAATACATCTTATGGTCCAAAAAATGTGGGAGTTTTACTGTGGACTAAGTAAATTTCAATTATATATATTAGGAGCCCAGGTGGCATTAGACTACCCACTGGGCTGCAAATACAAGAGAAGCAGTTTGAAACCACCAGCTACTCAATGAAAAAAAAGACAAAGTTTTCCAGTACCTTAAAGAGTTACAGTCTCAGAAATCCACAGGAGTAGTTATATCCTACCCTACAGGGTTGTTCAGTGAGTGTGAGGGTTGTGTGTGTGAGGTAGCTAATGAAGGAGCTCTACTGCTATGGTGGTTTAAGTGTTTGAGCACTTTGAACCCACAATAAAAAAAAAGATGTGACAGTCTGTTTTCATAGGGATTTGTAGCACTGGGAACCCTACCAGGCAGTTCTATTCCGTCCCATAAGGTTAAGAGTCTAACTGGCAGTAGGTTAATGGCAGTACCTTAGATTTTTGATACTTTTTCTTTCTCTCTTACTGTATCTTCTTTCTCTGTTTTCCTATGAGTACAGTATTATTTACACTGATTATTTCCATCCTCAAGGCTACTCTTACAGGTGTGTCTTCTCTATGCTTTCAAGCCACCCCCTAACATTTCTCTCAACTTTTGACATTATTCTCTCTAACGCAGTTAATTATGACATCGACAGTGTGAATCTCTCCCTTTTTAATCTTCTACAATGTAGTCTGCATTTATATTGCCTTCCTTCCTTCCATTCATTCTACAAATATCTACTGAATCCATTCTCTGTGCCAGGCACTGTGCTAACGCCAGCAATGGGCAGACAAAACAATCAAACTCTTTGCCTGGTAAGGGCTTTCTAGTGGGGAATGCAGGCATTGAAACAACCACGTAAGTATTATGAACTGTAGTAAACTTAACCAAACTCATTGCCATTGAGTCGATGTCAACTCAGGTCAGGGGATAGCACTGTCCCTGGGAGTTCCTAAGACTCTCTAGGGGTGTAGAAAGCGCTCCTGCAAGGTGGCTGGTGGTTTTTGAAGTGCTACCCTTGCAGTTAGCAGCCCAACTCATAAGCAATATGCTGCCAGGGCTCTCAGGAACTGTGAAAAGTACACGATAAAAGGACAACCCTCTAGAACGTGGAGAAAAGTAGCCTAGTCTAAGGTTGTGTGTGTCAGAGGATCCTGAGCAATTAAAGGTTGTGAGAAGTGGGAAGAACATTTCAGGCAGAGAGGAAACCGCATAAACAAAGCCAAGATTAAAAAGGGATTCACGTAAAAGGAAATTTGATAGAAAGCTAGCAGGGAAGACTAAGGAGAGGGGAAGCAGAGGTGACAACGTGGCAGAAGGTCATCAGAAAGTGGCTTTATTTTAAGTGCATGAAGAAACCATTATAATAGAAATTCTAAGCAAGGGAAATGGGAGAAAGGTGATCAAATGTACATTTTAAGTATCAACTAGCTTATCTATTTTCCACTAATTCTCTTCATTTAGTAATATAGCCCTGGTGACACAGTGGTTGGTCTCCCGGCTGTTGGTTCAAACCCAACAACCACTCTGTAGCACTCTGCTTCTGTGAAGATGTAAAAACTGAGGAGCTCTCGGGGCAGTTCCACTCTGTCCTCAGGGTTCACTAAGAATTGCAACTACCTCGATGGCAATGGGTTGGTTTTAGTACACTAGATCTAATTAAACACTTCTGGGCGACCAGCCACCCCAAAATTATTGATCCTAATCTATCTGGCTCAAATTAAAAGGAGTTGCTTTGTACTTACTCCCACCTTATTTATCCACATTTCCTCAAAAATTTTATAGATTAAAACCTGATCACGATTCTTACAATTATTCATAAAGTGGCTACTGCTTATGGTTTTACAAAGAGAACTCCTCAGGTTTATGAACCTCTAATTTGTCATACAACCATGAAGTACAGTGAATTATTTAATGTGGTTCTTCTGGCCACAATTTCTTTAACTCCAACCAAATGACCTTTTCTTGATGGATCTGGGTAAGAGCAGGTGAGGTAGATGGTGATAGAATTCATGTGGGAGTGCCTGTGACTGGCATGCTGCCGTATACAAAATGAACCAACTCAGACACAGGAAGGGGGAGCTCATTCCCAGTTAGAGAGACGAGGCAGGAACGGGCCACGTCCTCTGGACCTGGAGACTTCTTCACAGTGAACCTCTGTAATGTAGGCAACAGCACTGACAATTAGAGGAGCAGCGGCAGAACCATGATCCAGAACAGGAAACAGAGCCTTGGACTTCCCAGCCCACAGAGTAGGCAGGAAACTAGCTTGTAGGGTGGAGTGCTTCTGGGAACTAAATTTGGGGAGCTGGGCTCACACCTCGGAGCTGAAGCTGTTAGCTTTCTGGTTCAGTCTTACAATGGAAAAGCATGCTCTTTGGGCATTTATTAGCAACCCTAAAAGAACCGAATAACATGTCCTGACAAAACAACTGTATCCTAAGCATCGCTACCTGAATTGTAACTTACTGACTTCCATCAAGAATCCCGTAACAATACGCGTTGTCTGTCAGTTGTGAGTGGCCAATGCAACTAATTATAGAACTTAGCTGAAAAGTATAAAGTGCTGTGGGAGCAGAGGAAACCATAGTTACTAATCAATCCCCTGGTAAAATGTATTATATTAAAACTCTGAGGTACATACAATGGTTCATAACTAATGGGTGCTACTTTACATTGCCCATGAAAACTTTATTATTAATTATTGTATTAAATTTTTTTATCTCTTCATGCACAGAAAGATGGTATGTTAAGATAAATACTTGACTGATATTAGATATCAATTATAACTTATAAAATAGACCATCTAATAAGGTATAGACAAATGCTAAATTTAAAAATAACATGGAAAGCATAAAAAGTAAGTGGAAAATAATCATTACATGACTCTTAAACCCCTTTCATCTAGTGTACAAATAAAGATTGAGGGAGGACTAGGAACAGGCTATGGCTAGGGAGGGAAGAAGTAGAGGGTGTTGTGAGACATTGACCTGTAGATCTCTCATACCCCTAAATATCTTGCGGGGTGTGGCAAGATGCAAGGCCTTGGATATTCTCTTTAATTTGGTCATTTCTCAGGTTTGTTGACAGCAAGAAAACTTGAGGAAAAGGTTATGTCTCCCCAAGAGGCAAAGATTAGACTTTCTTATCACTTACTATCGAGAACAATATTTCCCAAGCTCAGTGTTTTTCTCAATTCACTGGCTCTATTATCAGTGCAGGTATTCATCTGGGCCTTGCACATGACTCTAGGGAGTCTTGGGGTCAAAGAGAAGTGATACAAATACGAAGCCCTTGATTCTTTTTGTGAACAATACAGTCTTTTATCTTTCAACCAGGAGTCTTCTGTCTGCTGTCAGTTTCCAAGTAACATTAACAGTCTAACTTAGTACGTTTAAAATAGGATAAAATCAAATAGGTGCACAACCTCCTTTATCCTAAATCAAGAAAGACAAATTTTAAAGGAACAATCTGGAAAGATTGGTATCTCTTCCTTGAAGTTAAGGGGCATGGTATACTGGTATCTGATTCCCACTGTGAAAAATGAGAAGGGTAAGCTAGGATGGTATTTTTGTTGTTATATTAGAGTCAGCCTAAACTCCTAGTAATTAACCAAACTAAAATGTGTAAGATTTTCCCATGAAAAATTTTGGAAATTTGAACATGAAAGCCATCATGGAAGACTGTCTTAAAAAAAAGGCAACCTAGAAAGATAATCAAAGCTCAACCGCTGGGCAGCTAACGGTGATTTCTAAAACCCTAAAAGTTGAGAAGAGAATAAGGGAGTCATAGGCCTAGGCAGACATAATTTTGAATAAGAGACACATGGGACAGTCAAGTCTCAAACCTATAAAAATTCTCTAAAGACAAAGCATTAAAAATTTGTCAAACCCAGAGAATACAGATATATTTCTTATTAAAAATACCTGTTATATAGGAATTTCTTTTTTTTTTTAATTTCTTTTTTTAATTTTATTGGGGGCTCTTACAGCTACTACAACATTCAGTACATCCTTTGTATCAAGCACATTTGCACACATATTTTATGTAGGAATTTCTGTCCTTTCATTTCTCCTACTCACCCAAGCTCCAACTACACAATTGTCAAAGAGCACCTGTGGAGGTATGCATAAAAAAGAAAAGGAGCTTCCAGCATCTCTATAACTATGAGAAGTCATCCTGCTGCAAAAGGCCCCTGCTAGGAAAAAGCGTGTGGATATAAACATGAAAAAAGATGAAAACTTTTATTGGAAAAGACCAAGAAGAATTGGATGACTTAAAAGGACTGTACTCCTGTCTACCTAAAGTAATTAAAAAAATATTGCAACTATTCTAATTTTTCACCATAGCTCTATTTTTTGAAAAGACATTAGATGTCAACAGGTGGTCTTTTTGCAATTATCCCTTAAAAGCCTTAAGTATTTTTCTTAATATGCAATAACACTATTTTCTTTTTATCTTCAAATTTGAGATGCACTAGCATACAAACTTATTCACGAGTACCAATTCCACAAATAAATGGAATAAATGTAGTGACGACACATTATGTTCCTCTTGGGCTGAGCCTAAAATGGCTTTACTAGCTACAGCCTTTGTAATTCTCACTAAATGATTGAATGGGGCTATACAAATAGTGCGTAAATCTCTAATAAAGGGGAGTGGTCAGTTTTGCTATTTCACCAAACTCATAACATGATCCATTTCAGAAGCAGGAATAAGAATCCCACAACCAAGTAGAACCACAGGCAGAGGCGGCAGTAGCTTCAATACTGAGATTATGATACCGAACAGTGGTCTTGCCAATTCATAAACCAAGTAAAGCTGAGTGTATCCAGCAATGAGGCTGGTTTGCAAAGTGATATGTCCTTTGGATGTTTATCAGTGCTAAATTAACTCTGTAATATTTGCGGGAGCACAGAGCAGAGGATGCGAGATCTCAGGGCTGAGAGGCTGTAGCCCAGGGAGATATGCTGGCACGACTAGCAAGAGGCACTGCTTTTGTTAAAGCACTGTATCCTTAGTGTTTTCTGAACTGGATTTGATGTTTCCTGGTAATGTATCTGATAAACCTCCATAACTGTGAATACTGTCTGTAAGTTCTATAGGGCCCACAGCAACAGATGATCAAAGACAGAGTGTCCTAAGACAAATGGCTGGTGACAGAATAGAGTACAAAAGGCTGGAGGGTAGAGACATGTCTTGACTTCTGCTTCAGAGGAATCTCTCTTGACCAGGTATGGAGTGGTGTAGCCAGAGAAGGTTAAATGTGGTACCCATGACATTTCCTCTACTCATTATATTCTAACACAAAGAATGGCTCACAGGTGCTTGAAATGAATGTATTCTATGGCCACAACAGCTGAAATCATATGTAATAATTATGAGGATGGTGCAGGACTATACAGTGTTTCACTGTGTCGTGTATAGGGTCACTAAGAGTCAGAGCCAGCTAATATTAATGACAAAGATCACTAATTGAGTTTCTTGTATATATTAGGCTAAGGTGAATGATAATGTTGCTAAAATCTATCTCTTTGCTTATTTGTAATCTAGTTAAGTTTTGCTATGAGGTATTGAGTGTGGAATACTGAAATTTTACTGAAATTTCCAATTACTATCGAATTGTCAGTTACTCCTTTTTGTTGTCTCATGCATTTTGAAGCTCTTTTAAGATTCATAACCACTTCTAATTGTCTTAACTTCCTGATATACTAACCTTTTTGTCATTATGAAACTTCCCTATTTGTCTTTAGTAGTACTTGTCTTACAATCTACTTTGACTAATATTAATGTAGCCATTACAGCTTTATTTTAACTACTGTTTTCACTGTTCATCTTTTCCACTTATTTTATTTTCAACTTAATTGTGTCATTAAATTTAAAATTTAATTTAAGGTGCATCTCTTGTGGGCAGCATACAAGGGGGTACCCCCCCCCCCACCATAAAAGAAAAAAAAACCCGCCAGGCAGAGCTTTTTCAGTATGCATTTTTCCTGCTGGGCGAGCACTGGGCAACTTGCTCTCAGTTAGTATACCCAGTGGCATCACCTCAGAAGATTCTCTCTGCCCACAGTGAATTCTTTTGTAAAAGCAGTTTCATTCAAACTTTGATTTTTGTGATAGTCGATTTAAGGCAGTAATGTGATATTACTGTGACATTTAATTTCCTGCTCACAAAAAAGGCCGCAGAAACTGTTGTGATGTTGAATACCGCTTACAAGGACGTATGGAAAAACTCAAGTGTATGAGTGGTTTTCTCATTTCAAAAAGGGTGAAATGTCGATTGATGCCAAACCTCATTCTGGACATCCATCAACTTCCCAAAAGGACAAAAATGTCAACTTGAACTACATTTGGAGTTGTTGTAGCAGGTGATACTGTTAATCAAACTTTCTATATAGAGGTTCTAAAATTATAGCCTAACAGTGTGCAACCTAAAAAAAAATAAACAAAACTGACTTGTGGCAGACAGAGGACTGGTTTTACCACCACGACAAGACATCTGCTCATGCATCCGTCTCAGAGTGCCAGGTTGGGACAAAAAGCACCATGCCTCACTTGCCCCATGCACCTTATTCACCTGACCTCACTCCATGTGACTTTTTTGTTCCCTCAAATGAAGAGGGACTTGAAAGGACAGAGATCTGATGACATAAAAGAGATGAAAAGAAAAACGAGGGAGGTGCTGTCAGCCACCCAAATAAAGTTTGGGAAATGTTTCCAAGAATGGAATTGCAAATTCAAAATACGTATTAAGTGTAGTGGAGAGTACTTTGAAAAATAGAATTCCTTTTTTTTTTTGGGGGGGGGGGGGGGAGGGTGGCTATATATACTTTTATATCCAGTCTGACAATCTCTGCCTTTCAGCTGGGTAGAGTTACTCCATTTATATTTAATGCAATCACTGATTCAGTTGAACTTCTATTTGCTTTTGGCAATTGTTCTCAATTTGTGCTCTATTTTTTTTGTGGTTCCTCTTCCTATGCTCCTTTACTTATCTTCCTTTCAGCCTGAAGATTGAAATTCCATCTTTATCTGGGAATATCTTTATTTCACCTTCGCTTTTAGAAAATCACTTTTTTTAGATACAGTTGTGTTGGCTGACATTTTCTGCTTAAGTATTCAGTTGATGGTCACCACCGTTTCTGATGAAAAGTGACCTAACAGTTAAAGATATTATTGGTACAAGTTCTCTAAGTGCCTTACGTCATTTTCCTTTTTCTGCCTAAAAGATTTTTCCCTTCACTTTTGGCCCATGTGCAAAAACTTCTGACATTATTTCTTCAAATTAGACAAAGTTTCTTTTGCTCATCTCTTAATTTTTCTCCTGTTACATGTAGGTATATGCAATTAATGTCTCACCAGTCTTTTCATTTTGCATTAATATTCTTTCTGATCCTCAGGTTTTATGAGATCTAGTGACCCATCTTCAAGGTCACTGATCCTTTTGCCACTTTAAATCTGCTATATAGTGTGAATTTTTCATATATTACTGTGCTTTTTATTAGTACTGTGAATTTGTATTAGATTATTCTTTGTAATTAATGTCTTTTGAGAAATTTATTTATTGAGTCACTCTTGTTCTACTTGCCTTTAACTATTTAAAGTGGTTTCTTTTAGTTCTTTGGTGGTACATATAATTACTACCTTGAAGTCTTGCCTGCTGAATCCAACATAGGAAAATTCCTAATTTCTATTGGTTGTCTTTTAAAATATTTTTTTGGGGAGGAAGGCATCACTACTTCTGGTGTGCTGATCCTGAGAGCTGCCGCTGGATCTGAACCGCCAAGCCCTTGGGTCGCAGTCCTAAAACATTTTAAGAATGGGTAATGCCTTATTTCTTTTCACATCTCAACATTTTTTTGTTGAATATTGGCATGCTAGAAAAATATTGTTACAATTTCAGATTCTTATTCCCCCTAGAAATTATTGCCATCTTGATCATATGTTTTCTTAATAACATAACCTTAAAATCTATAAAGTTCTTTATCACACTCTGGCTAACTGACACGATATCTACTCTCAATTATTATTTTCATTTGTCTTTTTAAGCTTGGTTTCCTAAGGGGTTATGACTGTATTTCCATAACTCAGCATTCAGCCAAATTTTTTGATGAGAAGTTTTATTCAACAATTCCTAGCCAGTAAAGAATTCATCAATTTGAATTGGATGGATGTCTGGTTTGAATGAAGATGATCTTCAAAATCAAGAACTTTCCCAAGTCTATGCCAGGTTTTCTTTCCCATGAGTCCTCTAAAATATCCTCCTGCAATTACTATCAGGCTCCAGTGGCCAGGACTGCGTGAATGATTTGGTGCTGCTGTTGGTGGGTACCACAGGATTGGTACAGATTCATGGCGGCCCTTACGTAACAGAAACACGCAGTCCTGTGCCAGCCTCCCAATTGTTCTTATCGTTGAGCCCATTACTGCACCCACTGTACCAATCCAAGGTCCATGGGTCTTCTTAAGGGTCACCCTCTTTTTAGTGCCCCTCTACTTTACCAATCATGTCTACTTCCAGGGACTGGTTTCTCATTATAGTGTGTCCAAAGTACATGAGAGAGTCTCACCAACCTGGCTTTTAAACCTGGCTGTACTTCTTCCAGGACAAGTCTGATTGTTCTTTTGGCAATCTTTCAATAGTCTTTGCCAGCACCGTAATTTAAACACATTAAATTTTCTCTGGTCTTCCTCATTCAAAGTCCAACTTTCACATACATATGAGGGAGCTGAAAAGTCTATGACTTGGATCTCATACAACCTAATAAAACATTCTCAATCCTTCACAACCCTCACACACATCCTATGTTTGAGCCCCTTATTAAAGTCATTGTGTCAATAGATCTCATCAGGGTCCTTCCTCTTTTTCCTGCGAGCTGTTGGTACTCTGCCATTTTTCCCACTGACCTTGGATCCACACAACTCTGTACCCACCTTCTGCTGATTTCCCTGCTCTCCGCTTTACCTTTCTGTGTCAGAGTGCCAGCATGGGACTTGAGGATTTTAGCTGCACTTGGCTGGAAGTCTTCTTCATATGAAACTATGTCTTGATATAAAGTTCATTCTCACACAAAGATTGTCAAGGGTTTGTTTCTCTACTCAAGATCATGCTTTAGCACATGTGAATTTGTTTTAATTTTATTCAACTTCAATCTGAACTTACACATGAGCAATTGATAGTCTGTTCCTGTTAGCCCCTGGCCTCAAGTTAGCTGCTGATGTTCAGTTTCTCTATGATTTCTTCCCACAGATGTAGTCAATTTGATTTCTATGTATTACATGCAGAGAAGTCCATGTTTACAATCATCTTCTGTGTTGCTGAGAAAGCATTTACTATAAAGATTGTTGGTGTTACAAAATTCTTTCATTCGATCTACATCTTCATTTCTATCACAGCCAAAACTGAATTTTCTAACTATTATTTCAGTTTTTGCATCCCAAAGTCCCAATAATTATCAATGGATCTTGATTTCATGTTTTGTCAATTCCAGACTGAAGATATTGGCTGAATTCTTCAGTTTCTGCAGCACTAGCTTTAGTGTTTGGTGAATAAATTTGAATAATATTTGTACTGAATTTCTGTAAATTCAGATAGACAATTCTCAAATGCATTGTTCTTCCAAGAAAAATCTTTTGAAATGTCCTTTGACAATGAATAGAACATCCCATTCCTCTGGATCATACCATTCCCAACACAGTGAACTATACCAATTTCGTGGCTTAAAATAGCCAATGTCAGTCTATTCCTGCCCACTAATGCCTATACAATCAATCTTTACACATTACATTTTTTTCAGATGGCTTCTAATTTTCCTAAATTCTTACTTTATACATTCCAAGCTCTGATTATTAATTGATGGTTACAGTAGTTTCTTCTCACTTTGGGTCATGTCCCATGAGGCCTTGAAGGCTTTTCACTGCAAAGCTTACTCCATGTGTGTCATTTTGACAAGGTAGCTCTCCCCTCAGCCATACTTTGAGCATCTTCTGACTTTGGCTCATCTTCTAGCACAAACTCTATTTCTGCTTCTGTCCATTAGATGTTCAGTAACTGACAATTATTTCCATGCTATCCATAGAGTGGCTAATTCCTCTGAAGTGGACAGCCTAGTCCTTCTTTAAAGCTCTGCTGTAATCTGTTCACTTCAGGTGACTGCTGTTATTTGAAGTATCAGCGACGTAGCTTCCATTGGAGCAACACACAAACCACTACAGTACCACACAATGGCAGGCAAGTGGTGGATGAATATTTAGGTCCACTTTAGCATCTGCCATGCATGTGTACAACCTCCACTGAACACGTGACATGTATTAACTCATTAAGTCCATAGTTGCTTTTCCTCCTAGAATTTTCTGTTAAATCCCAACTAATCTACCAATTTATTGCTTGCTACAAATAAGACCAACACTTCAGAATAAGAAAGTTATTGACCTTTCTGTTCACCTGCTAGCAAGCTTGTCACTTTAATAGACAATTCTCCATATCAAATGTGCTATCTTCCTAGCAGGAGCAGCAAAATTGCTGGATTTCAAGACTGTTCCCCTTTCCTGGAAGAACTCCAATGAAAGTTAGATACAATGGAAGGGGGAAGAGCTGTAGTCCAGAAAAGAGCACCACAAAGTATGCTGTTCTTAAGTTCAGTAGTTTTTCTGGATCTAACGTCTCAATGTAAGTTGTTTGGTTGATTTAATTTCTAGCACACAGAAATGGCCGATTTGACAGTTTTATGTGATGTGTGATTGCTTTCTGGCCGGGAGCAAGAGGACCTTCTCACTTGGTCTTGTCAGTCATTCTTCATTAAATAATTTATATTATATGCTGCGGTCCAAAGTTCAACTCCAGTAAATGTCGAAACTGTTGAGATTCTACCTACCTCAGAGACAAAACTGCAAGTGCACTCTTTCATTATTCGTATTATATGCACAGCTATATATACTATGTTAGCTATTTTTGACTAGATAGACAGACTCAGTTTCCTTTCTGTTTTGGTACTTCCAGGGGAGAAATGACAATACACGTGCACAATGTGCAGGGTAAAAATAAGGCATGGAAGATTTTTATTCATCATTAACAAAAGGCTGCTAAAGATGCAAAATAATGCTAATAAATGTTATCTGTTTAGTTCAGGCACCATAGCATAGGAGAATTAATAATCTATGAAAGTGATACTAAACTATCATGTTTAAGTATGGTAAAAGAAAATCATTTGAGAGAAATATCAACATTTATGCTGGAAAAAAGGCCTTAAAATATTTAGAGTAAACTTTCTCAATATCGACCCATTAAACAGTGGATCAAAACCATGGAGTATACTATAGAGTTTAATATCTAACAACTAATTTGACAATTTAAGTTAAAACAATTTAACTGGTTCTCTTGCAAAATACTGAGTTCCCTATAACACTTGGAATTGTTATAGAAAAGATCAACTGGGTGAAAAGATCAGCAGAATTAAGAGTTAAAGATAAAAAGAGCAGAAAATACAATACAAAGTAATATCTTACTGTAGATTACCCAACATTAACAGTGAAATGGGTCTTAAAACTGTTCCTAAAACACACCTGTTTTCAATGTTACTACTGGACCAAAGGGCAACAATATGCTGCTGAATATCATAAATAAGGTATAAAAACAGAAAACACAACTCAATCACTATATAAATCTATGAGGTGTAGTAGTATTTTTCTTCTTCAAACACTAGAAAGCAGGAGCTGAACATAAGCTTTTAACTGAAAAAAGATACGGGTCATACATAATAAAAGCAAAGTTCATGTGGACTGACTATAAAAGTGAGTGAGTGCAGAACACGAAGGGCAAAAACTCAATACTTCTTCACCAACTTTGAAGAGGTAGGATTAAAACTTAACTTCTGAAAGAGTTAAGGTTAGGAGAAATAAAAGTACTATCACATTTTCTCTCATTTAGAAATTTTCTAGAACTCAAACAGTTCTAGACTAAAAATATAAATAGCTTACCTCTTTAAGTTGATCAGCACTTCCCCATGATGCAGAGCGCTGATGTGACCTCTTTTCTGCTCCTTCTTCTGCCCAACAGCTAGGTGTCTTAAAAATATGTAAAAATAAGAAGAAATTTTTTACTTTAGAGCAACTAAAATATATCTCAAATTCTAAGCACAAGCCACTTCAGCACTTATAGTGAAACCTTCAGAAGGCTAAATGTTTTAGAAGCTAATGAAATATTTTGAAAAATATTGTCATATTCTGAATTAGTAATATCCAGTCTGCCTACAAATCACTTTTCTCAAAACCTGATAGTTTTTTATCAACAATATTACTTATTGAATTGAGATTGGCATATTGCTGTTTTTAAAGAGAATAGCTACACTAAATGCAAAATGATATTTCTACTGAATGAGGTAGACATCAGGTATCATCAATACAACTAGCTCAGAAGCAGTAAGATTTATAGAATGACCCACATGTTAAATATGTAGAAAAAGTGACTAATATTTTCCCTGTATTTGGCGAACAATATATTAACATTATTTTCTTGAAAAATATGACATATTTACATGAAAAATGTAAACCTACTTAAAAATATGAAATTTTATAAAATGGATCAAAACAAATTAAGAGCTAAATAAACTAACTCATACTTATAGCAATCAATGTTTAACCAAACAATCTAGATACTTAGAATTATTTTTACTTAAAATTCCATTTTAGGTTTTTTAGTCATTAATAGACACTGTAAACAAATGAATATAAAACTGTAAATTCCAAATAAAGTCACAAGTGGTATGACCATTTAGAAATCAGGTAAAATGAAATTATTATATCTTCTTAATTTTGAGAAAAATCTTAGCACAAACCAAATTAGGAAAATACACACCAAAGGCAAGTGAAAGGAAATTATTACCAAGATAAATATATACAGCTTAAATTTTTTTACTACACACAGAAAGGGCTATCTTTTATACTGAAACTGCACTTGTGAATCTATATATTACTAATATGAACTTTTATGAAGAGGCTACTAACTCTACTGTATAAAATGTGGTATGCACATTTTTAAACTGTTGCCACATCTTACAAGTAATGATACTTCAAGAAAACAACAATAAAACAGAAAGCTAGTTGAATAAAGATAGGAAAAAACCTACCTAAACAGTTTATTACTGATGTGATGCTATTTAGTCATAATTGAGAACAAAAAAATAAAATTTTATTAAACTGATAACTGCAAAGATAAGAGGTTACCAATGTACTACATAAACTGCATTTAAGTAATTAAAATTTCCTAAGCTTAGTCCGAGATGAGACAAACTACTTTGCAAAGAATTTAGGACCTACATATTAGGCTGTTCATGTACGAAACCTCCGGCCTCTCTGAAAGTATTATAAACACTCCTGTAAATTCACAAAGGCAGTTCTACTCTGCTGTGCAGGTCATCAGGAGTTAGAACTGAGAGAGTGAGTGAACTACACAGGATTGCAGTTAACAAAAAGAAATAGTCAATATTCAACCATTTCAACAGGCAGTATATGATCAGGAACCAATGACACCAAAGGAAGAAGTACTAGTTGCACTGAAAGCATTAGCTTAAAAACACGGCCCAGAAACCAATGGAATACAAACAGAAACATTTCAAGACCCTGTAGAGCACTGAAAGCACTCACTCTCCAGTGCCCAAAAATCTGGAAGACAGCTGGTCACCTGACAGAAAGAGCTCTACATTTGTACATGTTCCAAAGAGAGATGACAGGGACCTTGGTTAAAAGCGGAGAACACTAGAATGCTGTTTATGTCTGTGTTTCATTGACTATGCAAAGGCATTCTACTGTGTAGATAGCAAGTTATGGATAACCTTAAGAAAAAATTACAATTCCACAACACTTAATTCTGCTCATGCAGAACCTGTACATGGATCAAAAGGCAGTTTGAGCAAACAGAACAAAGGAATATAGGGTGGTTTAAAATTAAAAAAAGGTCTGTGTCAGGGTTGTGTCCTGTCACCATATTGACTCAATCTGTAAGCAGGATAAATGAAAAGGCTGAGTTATATGAAGAAGGTGAATGTGACATCATGATTTGAGGAAAGCTTATTGGCAAAATGAGAACTTGAATCACTTGCTGACAAAAAATCAGGACGTCAGCCTTCAATATGGGTTAAAATTTAATGTAAGAAAATGCAAATCCCTCCCAACTGGACCAAAAGGTAACATGATGATAAATGGGGGAGGAGTTCATCTTGGATCCACAATTAATGTTCATGGAAGTAGCAGTGAGATGGAATGATATACTGCATTGGGTAAATTTGCTGTACAAGACCTCTGAGTAATATGATAGTAAGCACAGTTGTCACTTTAGCTTTTTCAACTGCCTTGTCTGCATATGACAGCTAGCAAAGAATCAATTATTGAAAGTACTATGGACTACCAAAAGAACAAATAAAATTGTCTTGGAAGAAGTATAGCTAGAATGGTCCTTAGAAACAAGGATGGAGACTTCATCTCACATACTTTGGACATGTTATAAGAAGAGACCAGTCCCTGGATAAAGGATACTATACTTGATAAAATAGAAGGACAAAAATAGAGAGGAAGATTTTGATGAGATGAACTGACACAGTGGCTGAAACAATGGGCTCAAACAAGAATTGTGAGCATGGGCAGGACTGGGCAATGTTTCATTCTGTTGTACATAATTTCACTACTGAGCTGGAACCAACTCCGTGGCACTTAGCACCTAACAACCACCACAACTACATCTTGGGTTGGAAGTGACCCAATGGAAATGGGTTTTGGGGTTTAGTATTTCATAGAATACATGAGTGGTAAATACTCAACGACTAACTAGGTCCCTGGGTAGTACAAATAGTTTGCACTCAGCTACTAATGGAATTAAGGCTGGTGTTTGAATAACCTCAGAGGTGTCCTATTAAGAAAGATCCAGCTGCCAATTTCCAAAATGGTAACAGCCATTGAAAAGTCTATAAGGTGCATTTCTACTATACAACACATGGGGTTAACCATCAATTGAAATTACTGAACAACAACAGATTTGTGTTCTTAAATACCGTATGTACTCGTGGATAAGCCAGGTTTCACAGCACATTTTTAATACAGTTTTGGTGGTAAAATTAGGTGCCTTGACTGATATTCGGGTCAGTGTATACTCAAGTATATACACCCAAATTAGTCTAAAATTTTTCAGTATTTCCAAGCTAATTTCATTCAAGTTTTATGTTAAAAATGCATTCAACTTCATATTTTATCTTTCCACCAAATGATATTATTATCAATTACTACTCTTATCAAAAATCATGTGACTTGTGAGTTGGCCATAATCAAAATAGACTTGCTGGGAATTTGCAGTTTGCACAATTTGCCCTTTCTCTTTTTCAGTGGATCCCAATGAACTTGTTTTGTAAAAAAAAAAAAAAAAAAAAAAAATCATGTGATTAAGGATCATGATCTTTACATCTCAAAAGTATGTCCAGAGAAACTGCTCCCTAACTGTTTAACAGTACCCCCATTTATAAAGGTAATAATTTTCATCCTGTACATCTTTAACTTTTTCAAATAATATTTACAAATACAACTAAAATCTTTTTGTGTGGCTCATTTGTGGCCTATAAAGTATAATTTATTATGGAAATATGACTGCTGATTATTTTATAGGATTTATAAGTTATTCTTAGCCTTAAAGTAGTAATAGCCCTGGCAAGAAATGAGATGGAATTTGTTGAAAATTAAATACATTTAAGAATCAATGAAAATTATGGACTATATTAAATTATAAAAATGTTTTTAAGAAACATTTATAAGCATACTATTATATATTTTGTTTTCTATTGATAACACTTTAAAAACATTTTCAATAAAAAAAGAGCATTTTAAACCTCAAGATCATTTTGGAAAGTCTGTCTTCACACAGTACAACAAAGGAGCACAGAAAGATTATGGTTCTAGTCAAATTGTGATTTTGCCTCTCTGGGAACCATCTGCTTTAGTAATAAGCAAGGAATGTTAGAAAAGGCAAAGATTAGCTGAAGAAAAAGACATAAAATTTCTTAGCACTTCACTTATATATCATGTAAACTTGGGTTTTAAAAAAACTTTACCCTTCAGTGATAACAGTTATATGCACAAGTTTTTATTAAGCCCCAACTATATGCGTTGTTCTACTTTCATTATGTCAGGTCAATCTCAAGATAAGTTTTTCAGATAGGCAGCATCACTTTGGAGTCTATGAGAAATACAAATTCTCAGGCTCAATCTCATATTTTCTAAATTCCATTATTAAAAGTAAGGCCCAGCAATGTATGTTTTAGCAAGGTAATTTTGATACAAACTAATGTTTAAAAATCAAAAATAGAAGAGGGGAAAAATTGATTAAGATAAAATTCTGCACAGGAGGTGTAATCCTGATCATTAATTATTCACTTATCTATGGACTAATATTCATTAACAAGTCCAATATAAAGTTAATTGTATATAAAAACTTTTAAAATTTAATATATTAATCGACTTCAAAATTTTTATCTAAAATTATTAGAAATTCAATAATTTTTTAGTACATAATTTTAAAAAAGTAACAAGTTCATTTGTTTTAAATACATATAAAAGGCATTTAGTGAAGGGCCTTTTCCTTATTTTCAAACCTTTCTAAGCTTAGGTACCGAGTTTTTCCTCCTCTTATCAGAAATATTCAATAAGCATAAAAGTTAACCATGTTCAGTCATTTCTTCTCAGAACATTACCATAAACTAGTTCTAGGTGGAATACCGTAATAGGTATCCATTAGGAACAATCCTCTTCTCCTAGCAGTTTGACCTTTGTTACCTGGAGCATTGGTTCTCAGCCTGTTATATTTCATAGCCTATTAATTACTTTTCCAAAAATCCTAGATAATAATTATGTCAGTTACATAATCTGTCAATTTGTGGAAGGGTGGAAGTCTGGCCCATCAATCAGGTCAGAGCTTGATGACCTTATTTGAAGACGCTATGGAGATAATTAGCTCACTGGAGCACACTCACTCCCTGCGAGACATTCCTGTTGGCATGACACATGGAGCTACGCTACAGCCCTGGAGCTGAAGGAGCCAAGAGGAGACCCCTGCGAACACTAAGATGCTTTCACTACCACTGGATCTATAAGACTTTCCACCTATAGGCCTGTGGTTTTCCTGTACTCAGCCTCATTGAATATGAATGAATGAATCTGAAGAGGCATTTATAGCTTAGTATCAGACGTATGGACTAATATTGGACTTAGGGACTTGAACTGGACTGGGCTGGAATGTTTTCTTAATGTATGATTGCTCTTTGATATAAAATTCTCTTACACACGTGAGTGTCTATAAATTTGCTTCTCTAGTCAACCCATTCTAACACAATAACAAACTTCATTTACTGAGAAAGGCATCTGTATGTTATAGGCATTAGACCTGGAATAATATAAAAACATCGATTGTATTTTAGTATACATTATAAAAAAAGTAAAATGTCCCTTAAGGTATTATTAACTATTCTGGAGAAATGAATGAAGTGAATAGGATATAATCATGCTAGTGGGAAGTATTAGTGCAAACCATAAAAAAAAAAAAAAAAAAAAGCTTCCTATGTTGTTTAAATTCTTTCCTTTAGCTTTTAGGACCTCACACTAGTACCTATTACCAAACCAAAACAAACTCACTGCTATTGAGAAAGCCTTGTCATACTTCCAAGGTAGCTGATGTTTTTGAACTTCTGACCTTGAAGGGCTAGAATTCTATAATCCTCTAGAATTCTAAAATCTAACTGGATGCCAGCTGAAATAAATAGTAAAGGTGACTCAGTAAAGAAAACTACAATGCATTTACCCTGTAATTCTACTAGAAACTAAATCCATAAAAATTAACGCAGGTCTCTGAAATGCCACAGAAGGAAATCTAAGAGGTGACAGTAAAATCTTCTGCTTTGCTTCTATCTTATGAGGACATTTTCCCAAAATGTTCCAGTGACTGCTGTTTCTCAAACAAGGTACATCACCAAGCTCTTCAACAGCGCACAGGAAACCCAAAGAACTGTATCCAGTATAATTTTTAGAAAAGAAATATGCTTTAGAACACAAAGGTAAAACTGCTAATTTTCCTTCACATACTGTGTAACAACTATTTGAGAGACCCCCTAATGAAAGAGCTCCCAACTCTTTTCAAGAAGAAGGGAAAAAAATTTAATTACTTTAAATATAATTTAAACATCAAGAAAAGTATACATTTATTAATATAGAGTTAGTTGACATTATCCAACATTAGCTAAAAGCAAACACTAAGTACCTATTTCAGGTATTTAAAAAAAAAACTTGCAAAATTTTAAACACATTAAAACTAAGATTCCAGGAAAAAATGTTGGTTTGGCAAAGATATAATTTAAAACTCCCTAGAGTTAAACCTAGTATGAGTGAAAATAAAGTATAATTTTATCTTATGTATTTTTTTACATATTTGAAATGTTTCCATACTTCAATTTTTTAAATTCATTTAAAATTATACAAAGAAAAGCATCTGTATCAAAGGTGGCAGAAGTTACCCTTAGACTCTAACCAATACCCTTAAGCTCTAACCCTCCCTTTTGATACCAACTTGGAGGTGAATAAGATTGGACAAGCAAATGTAAAAGATTCTTAAAAGTGACGCTACTCCCACACTCAATTGTCCATCAGATAGTATAAAAACAATCATGGCTCACCATACTATTTTTCAATAATACAGAGTACTAACACAGAAGACTCAAGAAAATGGCACAAAAATAATTAATTCCAACAAAGCAGGATTCGTAGAACAAAACAAGTAACTATTAAATAAAATCCATGGGAGAAAGGAAACTTGAAACACTAAGGGAGCTAAGTCAGACACAATGAACGATTATTATATGGTCCCATTTAGATGAGATCTTTAGAACAGGCAATTACAGAGAGACAAAGGACTATTAGTGGTTACCAAGCAAAGAGAAGAATCATTAATCAATCATTGAGTATTGAAGTTTTTATACAGAATGATGAAAAACTTTGAAAAATAAATAGTGGTAGTGTTGGCACAACATGGTGAATGTAATTAATCATTAGAATGACATCTTTGGACCCGCTTTGCCCTCCATGCCTACTGACCCTCCCACCCCAACCCCTGCCTTGATGCAGGAGATTGCTGCCACCAGGAGAGCTGTAACAACAGAACTAAGGAATCAGAGCATGCAGCATGGGCAGTGGACTCCCCAGCCCACGGAGCCAGTAAAAGATGAGGACCTTCAGGTAAGAGGCTAGCTCCTACCTGAAGTGGGGTGCCCTCCAGGCACATCGATTGGCAAGCTAGGTTTGCTGACCCACAGAACTAAAGTAGATTATCTTCATGCTGAAGCTTATGGTGGACCGGTGTGTACTTTAGGCATTTATTGGCAGCCCTAAAAGAGCTTTGTTACATTACACATGTAAGGCAGTGGCCAATGGGCCACAGATGTGGTTGAGAGGCCAAAGGTCAATGAAAGGTCTGCCTGCCAGCATGGCTAAGAAAAGTCTAGTCTATCTGAATAATTTCATCTTAAAAAATTTCATTATGAGTATTATCTGTGTCTTCAGTATGGCTATGGCAATGAACTATAGAATCCAGACAATCATAAGAGTCTCACCTGTGGGAGAGGTGGCTGAAGAGTGGACACGTCATTGGTATCAGCCTGAGCCAGCTGATGCCAATGACAGTGATTTTTCCATCTCCTTCTCTGTAGCTGTAAGACATCGTACATGATACTCAGCTCATTTCTTTTTCCAAAACCCTCTAAAGGATCCCTATGAAACAGAATCAAGTCAAAGGCAGTCTGCTGGGGCTGGATAGGAAAGTCACAGCAAACTCACTCTGCCTCAGGGTAAAGTGTTTTTTCATATTGTTGGTCAATGGTCAGAAAGAATTCAATGGTGGCTTTAGCTATAAGGAGACTCAAAATAGATTTAAAGCTCTCACTACTAACCATAGCCTTCTACAAATCTGGTACTCATAATTTAAACTCTAAATACAAACATCAATATTGTTACCAACCTATTT
>PVJH01010125.1:0-75361 GCA_004026705.1 Nesogale talazaci | reverse complement strand
GACACTAAGGTCAGAGGGCACAACATCATCCATACAGACAAGGTTCTACTGCCTATTGTAGTGAGGGGCAGCTGTCGTCTTCAAAGCTGGGGGGCCGTCGCCCAAGGTGCCAAGAAGAGTGAAGAACATTAGAGACTCAAAGACGAATAGACCACGTGAACCCCAGTCTCCACTATGCTGATAAAAACAACATCGGACGAAGCCCGACCAGAGCTGAGGGTGGATGGATGGAGTAAGATGTACTGGTAAATCCCCGTGGGACAGCCCCTGCTGCCCTCTAAGAAGAAGCAGCTGACGTCTCGGGAGAGCAAGCAGTCCCTCCGCAGGACTTCGCTGGGCTTTTCCTCTCTGATACAAAGTTCCTTCTTCCTAAAATCTCTTTCCAATAAGCGACCTTGGTCAGCCTGCTCTTCAAGAAAATCCTATCAAGATTTCCCCTACAGAGTCCCAGTGGGAAAAATCTTCCGAACCTTCCAAGCTCAACTCTCATCCTTGAATCTGTTCAACTGGCCCAGCAGATTCCCGTATCCCCAAAGCCAGTGCTTTGACTGGGCCCTTTGTAAAGGTGGTTGGTTAGATTGTATGCCAATGTGGAGATAGGGGTGGAGTCCAGCCTGTCCATCAGGTGGGAGCCTGGTGACATCACCTTGGGGCGTGGCTTTTTTATGAGAAAGACAGGAAAGACCTCTCTTGTTCTTGCCCTTCATGCACCCGCTTGCTGGGGTTTTCTGTCCACTGCATGGGTGACCCCAGGGGCAACAAACCTGGGAGCTGCTGGGCACTCAGTCGTGTCCCCACTGACTTGAATCCATGTGACTCTCCACCCAGCGGCCTGTGATCTCCCTGCTTCCTGCTTGACCTTTCGGTGTCATTGTGAAGCTGAAGAAGGCTGTGGCTAGCATCAGACCTAGGGACCTGAGCTAGACTGGACCGGGCTGCCTTCTTGATCTAAAACTATTATTCAATATAAAGCTCTTCCGTACACATAACTGAGTGTCACTGTTTTTGTTTCTCTAGACAACGCAGCCCCAGCACAGCACCCTAAGGCACCGAAGATCAAGACCCCTCCCTCTGTGACTGAGAAAACCTGTCTGCAGCCATGTCCTCAATGCAGAGACCGCTGCAAACACCTTTTCTTTGGAATCAACTTGTGCCTGAAGCAACGGGAGTCCAAACGGTAATCCTTCCAGACTTGTGCTTCTACACACCCAAGTGTCCAACCCATCACACGTGCAGAGTACAAGGCACGGGGTTGGAATCAAATTAAATACTGAGGATGAAATACTTGGCACTAGACCATGGGAGTGTCTGGTCACCAACCCTGGTGGTGCGGTGGATTACGCATCAGGTTACCCATCACAAAATCAGTAGTTCAACCCCCGTGGCCTCTCCAAGGGAGAAAGAGGGGGATGTTTGCTTCCATAATGGTGATGATGATGCCCAGATGGAGGCGGAAAGGAATCACAATTAGCTTGGTGATGGCAACAGGTTTTGGTTTCAATTTTAGAGCATATGCTGCCGAAGCGAGCACAGGTTTTAGTTTCAAAGGGGAGGAAGTCAGGGTTCTTGGAGAGATTCAGATTGTCACATCTTGTGACCAGGTGTTGCCTGTCCTCTCTGATGATAATGGCAGACCGTCCACCACCTCTTCTGTCTGGCAAACTCCTCCTCTGGTTTCCATACCCATCAGTGCCTCCTCCTCTGGGCAGCCTCCCCTGACTTTCCCAGGGATGTTCTTTGGCCTTCTTCTCCCCAGAACTGGCTGCTGACTTCCAAGGTCACATAAATGCAAGGTCTTCTGAGATGATCTAGTGTGGGGGTCAAGCCCTACACTCAGCACATGGAATGCCCGGACCCCACTCTGCCTGGAACCGAAGAAATCACCTATGGGCTTTGAAAAGAATTATCTGGACCTCTGCAGGCCTCCGTGCAGAAACATGACTAGGCCAGAAATAGAGCTGGTGATGACTTGCTTTCTTCGCTTCTTTGTTTCTCTTTTTTTTTTTTTAATGTTCATAGGAGGAAAAAAATAGCATTTATGATGGCCACGTATAATTTTTTTCCTCCAAGAATTGCTCTCTGCCTCATTATGGATAACGCCCCCACACGTCAAGAAACTCTGGCTTCCCTTCTCTGAGGACGGTCGGCAGCTGGCTTGTCCCTTCCTTTCTCACAGGTTAGACAATCAGAGCTCAGAGCTGAGTCTGGGGCTACTGCTGATCCAATTAGAGAGCTGGGCATCATTGTTTCTCTGGACACCCTCTTTCCCTATCCTGCTGACTTCTCAGGCTGGTGCTCCTGGAGACACCCAGGTACTTGGGGCCTTCTTTGCCCAGCACGTAAGACGTAAGTAACACCTGATAGATACATCAGACCCAAACCCAAACCAAACTCACTGTCAGTGCATCGACCCACACCAACCCCCTAGAACAGCCCCTGTGAGTTTCCAAGGCTGAAATCTTTATGGGAGTAAAAAAAAAAAAAAACCCTCATTTTTCCATAGGGCAGCTGGTAGTTTCAAACAGATGCCTTTGCAGCTGGTAATCCAACCTTGGTAACCCACTATACCGCCACCTGGGCTCCTTGAATGATCAGAAAGGGTGGCCGACGCTCATGGGGAGTAAACACGTGCAGATGTTTTCAGCACATCCAGGCCTCGGTCCCACCCCTCACCCCCCGCCCCCCGCCCCCCACTCCAGCCGAATCCCAGGCTCTTTTCAAATGTCCACAGAACCCAGTAAACTAGGGAAGCGCGGGCTGGCTCCTGCTTACTGCTTACTGTCGTAGACAGATGTGGTGAAGCCCATGTGTAGTTCACTACGAATGAGCAAGGAAACACAAGGCAATCCATGCTTACCTGGCTTGCTGGTCATCCGTCCCTGCACACAAAAGGCATGTCACCTCATTTTGGGGGTGGTGAAAAGCAGATGAAACTGTCATTATCGCTTAGCAAGCACAAGTAAGTCCCTGCTTACCTTGCCTGCTGGGCACATGGTAACACTGAAAAGACGCTGTGACTCCATGGGGGCGAGAAGTGGGGCTGGCAGAGAGACAGGTAGCTGCTGAGCCTGGAGCAGTCTTCGATGGGATACATCTTTGAAAAATGAACCTGTTCTCTGCGTGAGTGAGCGCAAGGCAGTCTCTGCTTACCTTGCTTAAGGAGTAATTCGCCCCTGGTGGGCATTATTTGAATAATGATTGAGACTTGTATGAATATGCAAATAACCAGGCATCTATAGCCAAAGGCAGTTTCTCGGAGCCTGTGACCTGAGCCCATCCATTGTCCCTGGCCAACTGCTGCTTGTGTGACTCTTGGCACATCAGATGATGCGGCCCGGGCCCGGGGTCAGAAGGGCAGGACCCGACCACCTGGGGAGACTTGGAGGGGTCTAAGCTTTATTGTCGATGTGCTGACCTGATGACCCTCCTTCCCCAGAGCATTCCAGGGGCTCACGGGAGACGCGGGTACCAGGAAGAGCCCGGACCGGCATGATGGGACACTCAGACTCAAGCCGGGCCGAGGGACAAGACCCTCGGTGCCCTCGCCTGGGCTGGAGGGAGGAGGCGGGAGGTAGAGAGGAACTGGTTGACTAGAGGCAGCAGACCAGGAGACCAGGGGCAGAGACCTAATTAGCAAGGTAAGCACAAGAAGACTCAGACTGACCCACTGATCTGTAACAAATAATTTCACGTGGGTTTCATCAAAGATGTGAAAACATGTGGACCAACTACCGATGCATTAATAAGCACAAGTCAGCCCATGTGTATCTTGTTCCTGGTGCTCCGTCCCTGGCAGGGAAGGTCCGGTGGAAAGGAGGCTTTGACTCTGCAGGAAGGGGCTGTGGGGCTGGCAGAGAGACAGGTCCCAGCCAGCCCTGGAAGCAGTCTCAGATGTGGTTAGAACAGGTGAGATTGCTCACTACCGATGTATCAGTAAGCATAGGTCAGGCCATGTTTGCCTGGCTTGCTGGGTAATCTGACATTGCAAAGATGGAATCCAATCTTCAGACGTGTCTATTTGGCCCAGAGAGCAGGGTGTGGGTGGAGAGGGTTCTGTCCAGCTCACCCCCTGCTGAGAACCCCAGAAGTCAGGACTGAGCAGGGACAGGCTCCGCAAATTCTCAGAGGGACATGGAACCAGCATGAGCGGTTCAAAGGAGCGTTCTCAGCCCTGTGATCCAGGACCATTCGGCTCAATGGCTAGCACTTGTCATTCAGAACATGCTTCATTTTAAAGAGCCGTGTTCTGTCTTCGGTTGGAAATGAGAGAAAGCTAGCCGTCAGAGACTCGCATTTCTGCAAAAAGCTGGGACTCGGGCACTCTTCTGATGAGACCCCTTTGCTCATCTCAGTCTCCACCGCTCTCTGTGGCCCTGCCCTCAGCCTGACGGTGTGTGCTGCTGCTGCCCTGTCGCACAAGCCTTTGAGCGTGTGGCCCCTGGACCAGCAGCTCTGGTGTCACCGGGTTCTGGGGCTGCTGGCAGAGTGGTAGCCTGGATGCACTCTGTTTCTCTTCTTCACAGGAAGGAGCTCACTGATCGCGAGTGTGCCTATGAAAGACAATGCCATCGGGTGACCCAGATGCTCAGAATGGCCACCAAATGACCTTTCAAACCTCCTAAAATGGGCCCCAGGCATCACTTAGCCATGTGTGCTGGAGGCAGAATTGCTGGTTCAGGTCAATTTTGAAACTGAGAAAAACCCCAACCACTTTAGACCTTTAGGGGAAGGGAAAAAAAAGCAACCACCAGGAAACATCATCGCTCCTTAAATTTCCAAATCCTTGGCAGTTCTTAGTTTCCTTTCATTGCTGACTTAAAGGGGTGTGAATTGAGAGTCTGGCTCTGTCATTTCGGCTTCTGGATCTGTAAAGCAGCAATCACACCCGTCCCTGCCCACCTCCTGAGCTCTGAGGGACCACCCATCCTTCGGGGATGAAAGGACTGGCAGGGGTGCCCCCCCAGGCTGCTGGGCAGACGGTCTGGCTAATACTGAGCCCCAGCCTCTTAGCACTCGCTGGAGACTGCAGACATTCTCGCAGGAGGTGAGGGGCTCCCCTGCATGCACAGTGCTGGGTCAGAACCACCCGGTAGGTTCTCACTCACGGTCCCTCTTGTTGAATCAGCTCGGACCCCCACCAACCCTGTGCCCGACAGAATGAGACACTGTGCCATCTTGAGCCCGTGGGGGCGGCCCCTGGGTCAAACCATCGCGTTGAGAGCCCAGATCTTTCTCGCTTCCCTCCCTCACCCCTGTCCCACTGTCCCAAGTCCTTCTCTTGGGGCTAGTCTCGCCTGACGATAGAATCTTGTGTCTCGAATCTCTCTTTGCCTTTCTCTTCACTGGACACTGGTTGGTGGCTTGGAGACCCAGTGGAATACTTTGGGATAATATCATCTCAAGGAGCTCAGCGTCATTCCACCTGGAAAAGCCTTTATTCCAATGAATAACATACAGCCTTTTGAGAGATCACCAAACAGCCCAAACCGGAACCAAGCCCCTACCATCAAGGGGAATAAGACTCCTTCCTACAGACCCGCTACAGCCGAGTCACACGAACTGCTCCCGACAGTGAAACTCTATGCATGCAAACCAGAGACAAACGAACTCTCTTACTACCACCACGTCGATGCCTGTTCATAGCAAGCCTATAGGACTGGACTGAATGTCCACCGTAAGCTCCTGGGAGTGTGACGGTTTAAGGGAGCAGAAATCCCCATCTTTCTCCCCAAGAGCTGGGGGCTTGGTTCATTAACCTTGAGCTAAAGCAGCAACACAGCCTGCTAAGTCACCAGCTCCCACGCGTCCCCCCTCCCCACCCCCATCTTGCTTTCCCTCCTTCAGAGATTTCCACTGCTCAATTTTAAATGAACCCCACTTTCCCTTCTTGCAAATGGAAAAGACTGCAGGCTCCGTCCAACCCTGAGATTCTATGGATTCCCTAATGAGCCAGGGAGGGGAGGAGGGAGAACATGAAAACCCAGAAACAATTCAAACCACCACATCGCTACGCTGCTCGCAGATGCTGAGAGCGCGTTCGTGGTAACGACACACGTGCTTGCTCCCCCTGAGTGTTCCGGGGCGTCTTTTCATCTCCTCTCTTCTGCCCTCCTTCTCCTTGCTCCAAGGCTCCAGCGGTGACTCAGGGAACCGTCCCCGCAGATCATTATTGATGAAGACGAGTCCAGAGTGACTGGAACAAAAGCCCAGCTCCTTGTCTTAGCATCCGCTGGCAGAAGATGAGGGAGGTGTCACTGTAGAAAGAAATCTGAACATGTCCTCTGATTTTTAAAATTAGTCATAGGATCGCTTCTTCTTTCTTCTGTTGCTGGAGAGAGCATGACAGAGGCAGCAAGGGATAGTTCTCTGTGACTTTCTATCGCTGGATTTTGGAGGGGAGAGGGGAGATGCTTTGTTTTGGGGGAAGGGATGTGGTGGTAAAATGTATCTTATTCGAATTGAGCCAGCAGCACTCAGTATAGATGCCCACCATTGTGGTGGTACCCTCCAGAGGGTGGTGATTGAGGTCAACTAAACGGACACCCTTTTCTACCTACCAGATGTAATCAGGGTGTTGACCTTGGCAAGTCAAGGTCGTAGAGTGTCCTCACAGCCTGCCTGAACTGCTGCTTGCTGAACATCCACGACAACTGTGAATGCCTTGTCTGTCATCCTCCATCATGGCCGACTCCACCAGGGGAGGAGTTGGGTGATGGACCGGTGGTCCACCTGGTTGCTCCGAGGGGCGTACTTCTTAGTATAGTCCAGTGCCATGAAAGGCAGAGGCCATTGTGGTGCAGATGGTTAGCTTAATTGGCTCCTAACCGGTTGGAGGATCCAGTTCAGCTAAGGGGGCAAGGGGAGAGGGATGGTTACTTACCTGCGGAAAATCAACCAGTGAGAACCTTGTGCCCCCTAGGTCTATGCTAACTCATGCCATAAGTCAAAACTAACTCCAAGGCCACTGTTGTTGTAGCTGTGGTTGTAATTGTTCTCACCTATTCTATTCTTGGGGGCCACAGAGCCTCAGGCTGCTGGAATATGTCGGAGCTGGCAAGGGCCTCTTAAGACACAGAGGTGTCCTAACAACCTCTGTGGCTGTCCTTGTCCCTCTCTCCTTCCTCCTGGGAAGTGGAAAGCTAGCTGGCAAGTGTTCAAAACCTTGCAAGAGGTGTCCTTTCCAAGCCTCCTGGAACGTCCTCCATGGTGTGCCCACAGCTAGTTCAAAATCCTGCCAGGGGCAGAGACCTGCAGTACCTGCCTCCCCTGATGCCTTCACGCCTCCCTGCTTCTGCTCAGTACTGCCAGAGCACCAGGCACGGAAATCTCACCTTCAGAATGTCTCCATTTTCACACACCATCTGTACCATCAAGTAGTTCATCTAGTTTTTTTGGTGTTTACCAAACTTCAATCATAAAAAAACTCATTTTGCACACAGTTTTATGTGATTCAGAAGGTGTACTGATAAAGGAGTATGAACCTATATTTATTTGGTAGGGTTTTAATTCATGTTCATGTGCTCTCAAAAATAAAGGAAACTGGTGACATGTAATGTTTCATAGCACGTATGCAGCAATGGGGGGGCTGGTCACCCCTTTAATATCTAATATTGGTTAATGTTTTTCTTTCTTTTAATAAGTTTGTTCATTTCTAACAGTTTCATTGACCTACAATTCACATAGCATATATTTCAATAATACATTTGTGTTTTGTTTTGTTTTGTTTTTCTCTTAGGTATCACTGCCCTCTGGTGGGAGTGGGAGGCCCAGCCTTGCTCCTGGACAGCTGCTGCTGGATTTGAACCGCCAAACCAGTGGGCCGCAGTCCCTCACTCAACCACTAAACCACCGAGATTCAGCCCTTGTACATTTGTTTTTAATATTAACTTTTACTTCAAAAACAGATTTTTGACTTTGCAACGATAACTGTGAAAGCATGAATTTAATGGCCTGGAGAGGTGTACATGGAAGTGTGTGTGCTAATTATTTTCTAATGCGTAAGAAAACACATTTTAAAAGGATTTTGCTATCAAATGAAGATAGTTTAATTATCAAATTACACACCACCTCTAAGTACCTTCCACAGTGACTTTTTCTACTTGCTTCCAGACACAGGGCCAAGACACCATCTTCCAGTCCTGTTATGTCTTCTTTTCTAAAGAATGAGGAAGACCAAAGGAAAAGAAATGGACTTGAATGGTGGTGCTGGAGAAGAATATTGAAAAGACCATGGACTACCATGGACTGCTGAGAGAACAAACTGTTCTATCTTGGAAGATGGCCAGAGTGCTCATTAGAAGCAAGAATGGTGAGATTTCATTGTACATACTCTGGGCAAGTCGTCAGGAGAGACCAGTCCCCGGAAAAGAACATTGTGCTTGGTACAGTGGAGGGGCAACAATAGAGAAAAAGACCCTCCTTATGAAGGATGGTTCCAGTGGCTGCGTCAATGGGCTCAGGATGGCGCAGGCCAGGGCAGAGTGCTGTTCTGTTGAGCACGGGGTCACTGTGGGTCAGAACCAACTCAATGGTACCAAACAGCAATTGGATAGGAGTAACCCCATTGTTGTTGTTGTTGAGTATCATTTATTCAGGTCAGATCCAGAACAAACCTATGCACAGCAGAACGATAGACAACCCAGACCTTGGCTAGATGCCTATTTGGTTCTAAAACACACACAGCAACAACAAATTCACTGCTATCAAGACAATTCCACTCAAATCAACGCTACAGGACAGGGCAGAACTGTCCCTGTCGGTTTCAGAGACAATGACTCTTTACAGGAACAGAAAGCCTCCTCTGTCTGTCTGTCTGTCTTTTTTTCTTTCTTTCTGTGGCGTCCCTTAAGAATAAGTATGCGGAGGTTCAATTCCAGCAGTGGGGCTGGGACTCCTACTCCCACCACTGAGAGCAATGATGCCCAAAAAAAAAAGAATAAGTATGACTTTCACCACAGTGCTTAGCAAGCAAAGCGATAATTGTCTCTTTACTTACCATCTAACCCTCTAGATAAACCTCTATGGAACGTTCCTGTGTGCCCGCCTTCACAAGCGGCTGCTGCTGGTGGTGCCATCTGCCGGCTCTGAGTCACAGAGCCCCACTGCAGAATAGAACAAAACACCACCCTGCGCCATCCTGACCACCGTGATCCCACGGTTGCAGTCAGCGCATCCCCCTATCTCATGCAGGGTCTTCCTCTTTTTCTCTCTCTGGGAGTTTTACCAACCAAGATGTCCTTCTTTGGGCGAGGGTCTCTCCTGAGAGTGTGTCCAAGGTACATGAGCGGTGACATCAAGGGGACAAAAGAAGGGCTGCGACTCTAGGGGCAGGGGGTCGCTCCGAGAAAAAGTTTACTTTCAATCTGGTTTACTTTCAATCCCATGAGCTGGATTTGGAGCTGTGCAACTGCAGACTTCCAAATGGAGGAAACCCCAAAAATGAGTTCTCAAAGGGAACAGGTTAGAAAATACTGACAAAGTTAGGGTTAGGGTAGGGCTAGGGCTAGGGTTAAGGTTAGAGGTAGGGCGAGGGCTGGCTGGGGATAGAGGTAGGGCTAGGGTAGGGTTAGGTCTAGGGTTAGGGTTAGAGGTAGGGCTAGTGCTAGCACTAGGGTTAGTGTTAGGGTTAAGGTTAGGGTTAGGAAGAAAAAATAAATAAATAAATAGATAGATAGATAGATAGATAGATAGATAGATAGATAGATAGATAGATAGATAAAAAATACTGAAAAGCACAAGCAATGTCCATCCAAGAGGTCCAAAAGAGTAAAACTAACATGAGACATAGATAAGAAGAAAATAGAAAACAGAAAAGTAGCAGGGGGAAAAATGACCGTGTTGTTACATTAAATGTAAATGGATAAAATGCTCGGCTTAAAAGTAGAGGTTGTCAGAACCGATGCTTGCCTTTTTAAGGGAAGAAGGCCCTACTGGAGGCTCCCGGAGAGAATGTGATCATTGGCTCCTATAAAGATCACAGCCTAGAAAATCCAATGGGCAGTTTACTCTGTCCCCTGGGGCCCCAGGAGTCAGAATTCTTCTGGGATCAGGTGGCAATGCCTGAAGGAAATCTCCACTCTGTGCCGTGGAGGCAGTACACAGGGACTTCCTGCTCTGGGAAGACGGTGCTGAAGGGGACGGTGTGGCAAGATGCCTCCAACCATATCCCCCCAGGGAAGCGTACTCACTTATCACGTCATCCCATTGCAGAACAGGCTGTGGGCAGAATTGCCGACGCCCTTTAAAAGGGATGGGCGGGGGGGTGGGGGGGGGGAGGAGAAATACATGTATTTTTTAACTTTGTCAAAAGAAAGAAGAAAGCCTGGCTCTCTTGTGGATACAGGCAGCTCCTTCTTCCAGGTGCCCTCAGGGAGCTGCCGGGCAAAGTTTGCCATTTCCTGAGCCGCCTTCCCTTCACAGCTGTCAGCTCAGCTGTTTAAGAGAAACTTTCCTGCGGGGTGGGAGGAAGGAAAGATGGTGCTGCTGGTATTTAAGCCCCCAAAAAGAAAGCCTTAATTAGCCCAGGCACTAGAGCCAGGCCCACGCACTCGGGGGAAGCACCTGAGAGATACAAGTGGAGGTGAGGGATGTAGAGAGGAGCAAAACCCAGGCAAGAACTCCTCCAGCCTCAAAGTAGAGGCTTCGTGGATTGGATTACATTCCCCCCAAATGTGTGTGTGTCCACGTGACTGGGCCATGGTTCTCGGTGGTTTGAAGGTTAAGTGAAGGTGCAATGTGCCAGTGACATAATGACACCCACCCCCCACCCCCCGCTCCGCCATGGTACGATCTGATATAATCAGCCAGTCTGTCGTAAAAGGATTGAGGTGGGAGGTTGATATGACGGCTGTTGTTCAGTGTCACTGAGTCAGCTCTGACCCACAGTGACCCCGTGCACAACAGCACAAAACACTGCCCGGTCCCGTCCCGTCCTCACAATGTTCCTATGCCTGACCCCATGGTTGACGCCCCTGTGCCCGTCCATCTCATCAAGGCCTTCTTCTCCTTCACTGCCCCTCCCCTATACCAAACATGATGGCCTTCTCCAGGGATTGGTCTCTCCTGACAAGATGCCCAGGTATGTGAGACGAAGTCTTCCAGCCCTTGCCTCTAAAGAGCACTCTTGGCCGTACTTCTTCCAACGCAGCTCAGTTTGTCCTTTGAGGATCCACAATTCAAATGCATCCATTCTTCCTCTGCCTTCAGTATTCCAGGGTGGGATGAGACACCCTTAATCCCGTTGTAGCACTTGGGGTGTGACCTGCATCACCTGTCATTCCACAAGAGCTAAAAGGAATGAAAAACAAATGGGGGGAGGGGACTGTTACATTTAAGAAAGAAGAGGCTGGAGAGGAGCCCTGTGCTGTGAACTTCCTGGTCTTGGAGCAGGATTGATTCCAAGACATGTGTACAAAAGAAAAAGAAAAAAGGACTGAGCCCTGGTGACATAGTGGTTGTGTGCGGCCCACTGGGTTGGCGGTTCAAATCCAGCAGCAGCTCTCCAGGAGCAAGGCTGGGCTTCCTACTCTCACCAGAGGGCAGTGATGTCCAAAAATAAAGACATGTGTACATACATCTCCAAGGAGCTCCAGGCCTACAGATCCTGAGAGGAGACAGGGGCCTTCTTCTAGTGCCAAGGGAAAGCCCTTCTTAGAGCTAGCACCCTGAGTTCAGACTTCCAGACCCTTCGATTATGAAAGACTAAAGGTCTAGTGGTTAAAGTCACTGCTACGACAGTCCAATGTAGCTAAGACAGAAGGCAACCTCTCTGCCTCTACTCATAGAGAAAACCACCAGGCTATGCCCACGCCACCCATACCCCACCACAGCTTAGCATTGGGGCTCAGCTGCCATCCCAGCCTGGTGTTGATGCCAGGTGCTGCCACTCAGTAGCAAGTCCACTGATGCTTCAAAGTCTCAGTCTCCGGAAACCCCAGCTGGGCAGGATTGGGAGACGATGAAGGTGACGTATGCTTGTTGCCTGGATCCTACTCTGCTGCTGTCAGGGGCCATTGAGCCAATTCCAGCCCAGGGAAACCCCGCACACAACAGAAGGCAACGCTGCCCAGCCCTGCACCATCCTCACTGTTTTTAGGGCTAAGCCCCTTGTGGCAGCCACTGTGTCCATCCAACTGCTCGAGGGTCCTTCCCCTTTTTCACTGCCCCTCCACTTGACCAAGCATAGTATCCATCCTCCAGGGACTGGTCTCCTGACAACATGTCCAAAATATGGAAGAGGAAGGCTTTCCATCCTTGCTTCCAAGGAGAAGCCTGGGTGCACTCTTTCCAGGACAGATTCGTTTGTCTTTTGGGCAGTCCCCCAGCCTTTGAGGGCCCCCCAATTCAAACACACCGATGCTTCTTACCCCTCCTGCTGCCATGTCCAGCTTTCACGTGCATATCAGAGGTGATTGAAAACCCCTCGGCTTGGGTCAGATGCATACAACTAGATGCCTTCAACACATCAGCGCCACAACTGCCCAGTGGCTTGCGCTCCCCATAGCAGCCACCTAATGCCAAAAGAAAGTTGAGTAAAAATCCGGTGGATAAAACATCATCATCATCATCATCATGACTATCGAAAAGCACGACACGGAAAACAACAGGCATTACACAGAGCCCGGTGGCAGGAACTCAGAGGCCTGTGGTATTGACACTTACATAATCTGTCAACTTGCAAAGGGGTGGAATCTAGCCTGTCAATCAGGTCACATGCTGATGACCTCATCTGGAGACGCAGCCAAGATAAGTAGCTCACAGGAGTCCAGACAAGTTCTCCCTGCAATGCATTCCTATTGATGAGCCAGCCACATGGCATTATGCTGATGGAACCAGGGCCCTGGAGCTGGAGGAACCACATTGAGAGCCACGCCAGTGCTGAGATGCTTCCACCACCACTGAATCCAAAAGACTTTCCATCCATCGACCTGTGATCTTCCTGCATTTGTTGTCTTTGCATGTGTTGTGTGAGTCTGAAGAGGAATGTATAGACTGGTGTCAGAATGTGGGCTAATTTTGAAATTATGGACTTGATCTGCACTGGGATGGGGTGTTTTCTTAATATACAATTACTCTTTGATAAAGAAGTCTCTCTTACACATAGATGAGTGTCTATGAATTTGTTTCTTAATCTATCTAGACTAACACAGTTGCCCAGAGTGTGGGTGAAGCACGGAAGCACTTTCACAAGTTTATTTCTTCTGTGCTCCCCACCCGCTCCCCCAAAGAATATCAACATTCCCTCCATCTGACAAGGGACAGAATAACGTCCCAAATATTCTAATGACTTCCCCTGAGAGTCTCGCTTATTATCCAGGGGGATTGGAAGCCAACTTCACCTTCCAAGAGTATGAGGTCCCCCCCCCCAGCCCCACCCATGCATCCTCCTACTCTGTCTGAGAATACACAGATTGTGTCAGCTGGGGGACAACCCACCATGGATGCCCAGTCCCTCTCTGTGTCCCCCACCACAGAGTGGCAGGCCCACGCCCTGGCTGCTCTTTCCTGTCATTTCCAAGTTATCATGGAGATTTCAGCTGCTCATAGCACAAAGCTAACTCAGCCATGGAAAGCAGTGCCCGTACATAGGGCAAGCTGGAATGGTACATGGGACTCCAGCCATGACTGCCTCCAGGTGCTCCACAGAGAATGCCAGCCAGGTTAAAAATGGAAGGCTCCCTGCACCTTCATTTCAAATCCCACTGCCTTCTTCAGCCAAGCCCAAGCTGTCTGAAGCCCTCCAGGGGAAGCCTTTACTGCAGTGAGCTTCTGCCCAGAAGCCACTCTTCCCTAAACGTCCACCGCCCCAAGCCCCTTCTCTTTCTCAATGGAGTTGACCTGTCCCTCAACACCAATTCCGACTCCTTCCGTGTGATGCCTGCTCTGCTCCTGTGCCCCAGCTACTGGGGTCCTCTCCCAAACTGCAGAGTGCTGATGGAGGATGAGGTCTAACGCAGCAGGACTGGGGTCTTTGATTTTAAGTGAGAAAACACGCTCCCATGTGATGGGCATCTGGTGCTTCTGTTTCTATAGTGAGCACAACAGCTCCTTCAAGAAACCGCTTCTGTGGCTGTGGTAGTTACACAATCTGTGGTCAGTTTGAGACGATGACGAGGGAAGGGTGGAATGTAGCCTGACAATCTGTCGCAGCTTGATGACCTCCTTTGGAGGCACCAAGTAGGTAAAGAGCTCACTGGGGGCGGGACACTGGTTCAGTCACTGTGAGACATTCATGATAATGAGTCTGATGGAGCTCCCCTGATGCAACCAGAGTGCTAGGAGCTGGGGCACCGTGTGGAGACCCCTGCCAGCGCTGAGATGCTCCCAGAGCCACTGTGTCCACAAGACTTCCCACCCACTGTTCTGTGATCTTCCTGCATTCAGAGTCATTGCATATGTTTCAGGAATGTGAAGAAGATTTTATAGATTGGTATCGGACATAAGGACTAGTATTGGATGTATAGACTTGATCTGGACCGGGCAGGGATGCTTTCTCAATATCCAATTGCTCTTGTATATAAATCTCTTCGTTATACACATACAAGTGTTTATAAATTTTGTTTCACTAGTCTACCCAGACTCACGCAGTGGCCCATCTAGTGATGTGCATATGAAGCAGGAAGCTGCGATGTTCATGAGCTGGAGGCAATAGGGCCTTAACTGACTTTGTTCTTGCTATGATGGCAAACTTTGAGAGACGGCATTATCTTTTATTTTTCTTCCAACAGTGGGGTTGCCCACCAGATACTGCCATATCCACATATGTTTAAATCAGGCAGAACTCTAGATACACTTGTTAAATAACCCCTGCATAATGAAAACCTGTGGACAGGATCTGTAGATCTGTGTTTGTCTACCAGTATCCAGCCACGCAAAAATGATAGATGTTTTCATTTCTACTTGGTTTAGTCCATTTAAACATTCTAGGACCTCTGGTTCACTTCTGGAGGGGCCCATGGTGGGAGGTGGGCAGCCATTGCTATGTTGTTGTAAAGATTTCATTCTTGAACCCTAGCCCAAAATTCTGCTTGGCTTCGTGATGCAAGTTGCATCTTTGGTGGGTGGCACTGAGATGAAGAGCTTCTCTCCAAACTGGGATGGAGTTCCCCAGTTCAAAGCAGACTCCTACTTGGCCAGGTGCTCTGAACCACCTGTTCCCGCCGTCGACTTGGTGTCGTTGTGAAGACCTGCCTGGCAGTTCCGACCCACAGCCACCCTCTGTACTACCGAACAAAACACCTTGCTCACAATGATTATGTTGGGGTTCATTCACGCAGCCACAATCTCGGTCCACCTCATTGACGGTCTTCCCCTTTCTTTGCTGCCCCTCTCCGTCACCAAGCACAATGTCCTGGTCTCTCCTGACAACGTGGCCACAGTATGTGGGGAGAAGCCCAGACATCCTTGCTCCCTAGGGGTGAGACTCTAGCTGCGCTGCTGCTAGCCATAAGAAGGCCCTAACTCCTCCTACTCCCACCACCGGAGAGCAGTGATGCCCAAAAAAAAAAAAAAAAAGAAGGCCCTAACAGTTTGAGTAAAACTCTTCTTTGTTAGCCAGCACGACTGTCCATGGTGGCCTGCCTCCCACGATGTATGGTGCTAGGAAGGACAGGCTATCAGGGTCCCTGTACCATTGCGTGATGTCCCTTTGCGCCTCACGCTGACACAATGGTTCTTGTAAGCACAGTATTCGTGGTCACCCTCAGAGCAGGTGAGTGAAGATACCCCATTTTACAGATGAGCCATTGTGTCTCTGAGCAGCTGATTGTTCGGACTAAGAGCACCAAGGCTTGGACACCTGCTTTAACTTCTGTGCACTTCCTGTAGACCTCACCTCACCTGCCAGGAGGGGGCGGGGGTGTCCTAACCCCTTCCTAGCTTCCTGACCCCATCCTGTGGCAGACCCTGGGGTGCCCCGCCAAGATCCCTAGAGCTTTTCCTTTACAACCCCTAACCTGACACACACCCAAGGAAAGTCTCCTCAAGGTACTGGGGCCACGGGTTCAAGATGGCAGGGAGACCTGGCATCTAAAACTCCCCCTGCCCTAGCCTCAGCGGGGCAGATGGTGCTGGAAAGGAAACTCTAGTTCTCTCCGCACGCCAGACCCACTGAGGGGCCAGTCCTAGGCTGCCCTCCTCAGGACCTTGCTGGAACTGCACCCTTGCTTGCCTTCTTTCCTTTCCCAAGTAGCTTGTGCCTTCCACTGGGTTCTCCTGAAAGGGGCAGGTCAGTCCTTGTCTCTATGCGTGGGACAGGGGACCCTGAGCCCAGACACCTCTTTATCACATCCGGTAATATAACACACACACACACACACAAGACCTTCTGAATGGACCACCTCTTCCCAGAACAGAGGCAGCCTCCTTGCTGCCCCAGATCTTGGGCTTTTTGTTCAGAAACCAAAGCGGAACATCCAGCTCTCAGGGAAACATCAGAAGCAAGGAACTCCCAGGATTCCTGGCATCGAGTCCACCTCCCATGCGGTGTATGGTTTTTCTTGGGGACCCACACAGTGTCCTAATTCCCCCTCAAATCCCATCTTCCCTGCTGGCTCATGCCTGAAATTTCATTCTCAGAGTTTTGATTGCTGTTCCAACAAAACATCCTATTTGGAGTCACACTTTCCACTGTTATCGCCAAGCTGTTACACTTTCATTTGAATGAAACATCAGTCTCTCTGTCTATTAAAAAAGAGGCAGTGCCACAGTCCGGGGGGAGGGGGGGGGGCGGCGGTGCACAAAGATGAAATGGTGGGATGCGTGGGAACCGGCTAGAGACAGCTGCAACCCAAGTGTCCGAGCCCTGGTCTCCAGGGCATATAAGTGTTTGTTGGTTCTTCTGACGATCCACAGTACTTTCAATGGTCACCACCAGCGCCAACACTCCAGCACATCATTGCTGTTTCCATCTGTGTTGGTCTGCGGCGAATAAACAAATTCCTAGACACTGATATGTGTATAAGAGAGAGCCTTATAGACAAGAAAGATTGAGTATTGACAAAACATCCCAGTCCAGTCCAGAGCATGTCCATAAGTCCAATATTACCCACATGTCAATACTAGTCCATAAATTCCTCTTCGGACTCACTCGGCTATACAGTGAAGCCAGGTGCAGGAAGATCACCAGCCAGCAGGTGGAAAGTCTTCTGGGTTCAGTAGAGATAGGTTGAAGCATCTTAGCACTGACATGAGTCTCCACGTGGCTCCTCCAGCACCAAGGCCCTGGTTGCCATCAGCATAGCTTCGGTGCCTCCAAATGAGGTCATCAAGCTGCAACCCGATTGACAGGCTACACTCCACCCCTTCACTCTCAGCAGTCTCAAACTCTAACAACCACACTGTTTTCTTTATTCATTGTCCAGGTTCCACAGGCCTGTGAGGCGATTAGAAACACCATGGCAGACACTGGCCCTCAAAATGACATCTTTAAAGAGGGCTTGTGCATCTGATTTGTCCAAGGCAAGACATCATTTAATTTCTTGACTACTGCATCCATGAGTGCCTGCTATAAACAAAGGTAAGATGAAATCCTGGATAAGAAATGTAAGAGCCCCCAGTAAAAGGGGTTTTTTTTTATTTTAATCAGGGGAAGAGTGCAAACGCAGTCCCCCACGACCACAAATTATGCAGTTGAGTTTCCCAAATTTGGGGGAATCGCAGGGGTCAGCACATCCAGAGTGCAATGGATAAGCCTCGCCCTGGGAAAATCACCTTTGCGATCATGGTATCTCCCCTGCCAGGTAAGTATGTAAAAGTATTCTTTTTATTTCTTTGTATGTGTGTGTGTGTGTGTGTGTGTGTGTGTGTGTGTGCATCACTGTCCCCTGGTGGGAGTAGGAGGGCCAGCCTTGCTCCTGGAGAGCTGCTGCTGTATTTGAACTGCCAATCCTGTGGGCTTCAATCCCACACACAACCACTACACCACTGGGGCTTAGCCCAAAAGTACTTTTTTTAAAGAGTCTGTCTTTTCTTCTTTTATCATGATTGTGTGTTGGTCTAGTTTTAAGAATTTTTAGTGTGCTTATGCTAAAGTGTAATCTGTACAGAATACTTTGTATTCTTTGACCTGTTGAAGTCAGTAGGTGCTTCAAGTTTTCATGCCTTTCCACCAATAAGTTTGTGCCCCATGTACATGGAGATTGCTAATGAGGTTCATTCTTCTTCATGCATCTTGAACAATTTTCTCAGCATACGGATTGAATAGGTATGGTAGGAACAACCTTGACGCACACCTGTCCTGATTTCAAACACCATAAATTCACCCTTGATCCATTTGAATCACTGCTTCTTGGTCCATGGACCACATGAATGCAATAAAATCTTCTGGAATTCCCATGTGTGCAGTGTTCTCTATATGATGGGAACCAGAAACCAAGACCTGTAGCCCTTGAGTCGAGGCTAGGTCACAGCAGTCCTGGGAGACAGCCATAGAGTGTCCAGGCCTGTCGTCTTTATGGGATCAGACTCCTTGGGAGAAGCTGACCATCAACCCTAGACCATCAACCTCTCAGCTAGTCGCTGAGCCATGAGGTCTCCTTATTTACAGTAACAGGAATTAGAGTTTCCCCCAGTATCTTAGGGGGGCACAATAGGGGCACTTAAACATGAGAAATGAAGGCTTATGGTGATGAGCCCATGCCCCAGATGTGGAAGCGAGGTGCACATGACAGTGTGGCAGGGCTGTGTCCAGCCCCAGAGGCATTACTGTGCTTCTATGAGCTCCAAGTCCCTTGCCCTCACACATACCCCACTTCCCCAGGAGCCCCAGAGAGTCCCCTGGGGGACTGGGAAGCGTCTGAACCACGTAAGAACCAAAGGAAGCGATGGTGACGGGACACTGGCCATCACACAACTGTACAGGACACACCAACACTGTGACTGGCAGGGCACCAGGCGGGGTCCTGTGGGATGTGGAGCACTTTGAGGCAAGATCACTTCTACTTCTTTTCTTGAAGAGTCTTCCTGGGCTTGCCCCCTTCCCACCGTCCCTCCAAAGAAGGAAGAACTGCCCATGCAATTGGTCAGAATGTGGCATCTCCGTGCATGCCCTGAGAGATGGAGTCAGAAGCAATTGCCTCTCGCTTCTGGGTCCTCCTCAGACTGAGCAAAGGTGGTTCCTCCAAACAGGCCGCTTTCTCTCCAGTGTGGCAGCAGGGATGGAATAGACAAATGGAGAAAGAGATTGGGGAAGAGAAGAGGGAGGGAAAGAAAGAAGGAAAGAAGGGTGAGCCCAAGTAATTGAGATATAATGAGACAGGAAAATGCAATACGACGAGATGGGAACCAGCTCTTATGAAAGACTTGTGAAGCATGGAAAATAGTTTAATTTTTAAATACCATGGGGAATCCATGGAGGGCCTTCAGTTGGCAATCGAGGAGCTCTGGATGGCACCTTGGAGAGGAAGCAGGCAGCCTGCTGCGCAGAGAACAGATTGTGGGAGGGAGAGGCTGTGCAGGGACCAGGTGGGAGTCAGAGGGAGCTATGTTACTGGGGGCCTCTGTAGCAGCCGAGCTAGGCAGCCAGGTGGGCGCGCTCAGAATCTCCTTAGGGCAGAGCCTTTGTGTGTCGCTTGTTAGCTGGGAAGGGGTGGGGAAGAGGGGGGTGGGGAATCCATGAGAGAAAACGGGTGACAATCCCTGGGACTTTGGGCTTGAATGACCACAGAGATGATATAGTGACACTGACCACGATGGCAGCAATGAAGGAGGGAGCGGCGATGAGGATGTTTGGATGTGTTAAGTTGAGGTGCCCGTTAGTCATCTAAGTGGAGATGTCAAGGAGCAGGATACAAGCGTCTGCAGCTGCTGGAGCTAGAAATTTGGACATCTTCATCACGAAGATGGTATTTAAAGCCATGGAAACAGATGAGGTCGCCTAAGGAGAGTTTGGTGACGAAGAAACGGTGACCCTGAACAGGACCTCTTAGAGGGATGCAGCATTTGGGCTCTGGAGAAGGGAGGGGAGGCGAGTGAGGGGACCCCGTGAGAGTGACAGGGCGGTAGGCATGGGGCGCCCTGCATCCATGTTGTGTCAGCTGTGCCGGGGGCTCCTGGGAGGAAAGGTGACACAGAAACCTGGGACTTGCTCTCTTGGACGACAGTGAGGACATCACAGAAGGGTTTCCGTTGAGTGGTGGGGTGGATCGATTTGCCTCAGGTTGAAGTGGCCTGATGAGGAAATGGGAGAGGGGAAGGAAAGGTCATGTCCATGAGTTCCCCTGTGAGGGGAGCAGAAGGGAGCAACAGAAGTTAGTGGGAGATGCAAGGAAAGGAGGGGCTTGGTGAAAATGGGAGACATTGGAGTCCACCATTATTCTGAAAGCGAAACTTGAGTCTTGGTTTGTGTTGTGTGCCGTCAGGTGGGTCCCAACTCGCAGCAACTGCGTGTCCACCAGAAGGAGCAGTGTCCGCCCTCACAGCTGGTGTGCCTGAGCCCATTGCTGCAGCCCCTGAGCCCATCCATCCCATCAAGGGCCTTCCTCCTGCTCTCTGACCTTGCACTCCACCCAGCATGATGGACCTCCCCAGCGGCTGGTCTCTCCAGATAGTACATGAGACCAAAGCACTACCCTCACTTCTGAGCAGCCCTCTGGCTGTACTTCTCCCCAGACAGATTCATCTCTTCTTTTGGCAGTCCCTGCTCCTTTCAACATTCCTCACCAGCACCACAATTCAAATGCATCAATTCTTGAAGAAAGCGGGGACATTCCATCAACTGAAACAGACAGAAGGGAAGATAGTGCAGAGACAGGTGAATGAGGGCCGGTGGACTTAGTCATGGGAAAGAGCAGAACTCCAGTCTCATGCTTTCTAATCACTGGTGTAGACGAGCCAACCAGCTGAGCTGGCAGGTGGAAGAGGGGTACCAGCTGAAGTCGTGAAGATGCCTGGAGACAGCATTGAAGGGAAAGGATTGGGGTAGGTAGAGACTTGGGGGGGGGGGGTGTCACATAATCGTGTTTCTAGACTTCTATTTCACTGCCAAGAGTAGCTGTCCCCTAGCTGTTGAAATGCCTCCTCCTCCTCCCCAAATCAAATGTCCCCCCAGGAAGAGTCTAACCACACTACAAGACTGCAACTCCCAGCATGTCTGGCCCTCCAGCAAAGCTGGCAATGGTTCTATTGATGCATCCACCTGCTTATTCACCTTGCTGTAGGAGTTCCTACGATCAGGACTAAGGTCTCATTTTGCCCTATACTGCAGCACATACCAGATATTAAGCAAACATTGGCTATGTAACTGAGAGTTCTTCTGTGACCTTGTTAACCCTCTCCTTGCCCCTTCCTCACTCATGAGCTCCTGAAAGTCAGCACAGGGGATGGGTATGTTAACGGGTATGACACAGGTAGGTATGGTGGTGACTATGGAGTCCAGAGATCTGGGTTCAAGTCCCAGGGCTGAAGCTGATGCTCTGTGACACGATGAAACTTCCCCCTCAGATCTCCCTGAGATGTGTCTGTTCACAAGTGAAGATCAGATAGACCAGTGCTTCACAAACATTTCTTTTTTAATCAGCAGGACCCCTTGGACGAAGTCCTCGGGGCTGGTGAGAGAGAGAAAATGCATATGTAAGGGTAGGTTGAAAAGTATCACTACAAGGGTCCCATGTCCATGAGTTCCCCCCATGAAGAGGAGAAGGGGGGGGGTCATAGAAGCTAGTGGGAGATGCAGGACAAGGAGAGCCTTGGGAGACATTGGAGTCCGTCATTATCAGTCCAACCTGGCAAGGGTTGATGCCAAACAGCATGTGCTGAAGAGGTCTCTGGGAGCAGTGAATGCCCAGAGATGGGTTCTTTCAGCTATTCGTCATGGCCTCTTTAGGGTGCCTTCAAAAGCAAGCAATCAACATGGTGGGTCCCAAGGCATCAGCACCCCAGTTGGACCCAAGGCAAGGAGTTCAGCTCCGAAAGTTAGGGCAGGCATTCCCAAGGGGCACTCTGGAGAGTAGGATACAGGGCAGTCAGGGGGTTAGTGAGGACACAAAGAAATTGGAAAGCTGTATCTGGGATGAAAAGGTCAGGAATGTTGCTAATTTCTTCACAACCAAACTCCTACCTGCTCACTCTTGGAAGGACCTAGGGGAATCTCACTGAGAAGTCTGACCTTAGCCCCCCCCCCACCCTGCCCCAACCATGGTGTTGCCCCTTCGGGCTTCTGGTGGTTCCCCAAAGAACACTGAACAAAAACAAGATCCGAATCCCTGGAGGATGTCTTTGGTGGGGAGTGGATGGCGGCACAAAACTTCTTCAGGGAAGGCCCCGAGAGCTGGGAATACCACCTTCAGAAGAGTGTGGACCAAAATGAAAGATGTGTCATGAAATGTTATCGTCCCATTCTGATAGTTTCGTTGAATAAAGAGGTTGACACTTTTGTAGCAGTTCTTCCTAACTTACCCTCCTACAAGGCGCTGGCCTGATGGGTAGAATGCTGGAGTGAAGGCTCCCATTGGCAGAGGGGTTCCCAGTGGGCCCCCCAGAGGCTGCTGGGGATTCTCTCAGGCAGGGCCTGAGGCTTTCAGGTCCCCATTTGCAGAGCTTCTGGTCAAAGGCTCCCAGAGACTGTGACTCCTTGGTCCTCTTCCCTGAAGATGCTCAGCAGGGACAGTTGCTCTGTGTCCCTCAGCCTCCCCTCGAGCTGGTCTCCTGTGGATGGAGCACAGCCCAAGGCCCCCTTTGCTGGGACATTGCTGTCCTGCTGATCCTGATGGATATTGACAGCAATTAACGTGGAGAGAAACCCCGCTGTGAAAAGATGGGAACATTTGTGAAGCTCTTCATGCCAGGAGGCAGAACACAGCACAAAATTCATTAGTAGTTAGGGCCAGCATGCTGTCCCATCCTCACCCAAGTGTTACGGGGAAGCCCAGACTCCATAAATAAGGGCTACCGAGGCCTTTTAAATCTTGGCTCCCACCAGAGTGGAGTTTCCACCTCTTTAATTTGCAGTCTTATCCCCCGGGCAAGTCAAGGCTGAGAGGAGCTTAGGGGTTTTTTTATTAAATCAAACCACTGTCTGGTGGAATTTGGCTTCGCTGGGAATGACATGGCCAAGCCAGACACCAGCACAGCTCAAACGGGATCTTATCAAGGGAGCTTCTGAACAGCTGGTCTCCTTGGCACCCCAAAGACTTTGTTCTGATCAAATCACACGCGGGGCTCTTAGCACACCCCAAGACTGGTCATTTGCATGTGTCTTAATCCCTGGGTCCCTGCTCCCAGTGGTTTTGGTGAGTCCTCCCAGGAACATGCATTGAAGCCTTCTCAGTGCCAGATATGGCGCCACACCCTTTGAACACAGGCCCCGCAAATGAGGGTCCTAGTGAACGTACTGGAGACCTGGTGGCATGGCGGTTCCACGCTGGGCTCCTCACCGCAAGTTCCAAAGTTCGAAACCACCAGCTGCTCCTCACAAGGAAGACAGGGCGTTCTACTCCTGTGAAGAGTTGACAGTCTCGAGAGCTCACCGGAGTGACCCTACCTTGTCCCACAGAGCCGCTGTGCGTCGGCATCAACTCAATGGCGGTGAGTTGGCGGTGAGTTTTTTGAGGTCACAATAAGGACGATGAGACCTGGGCATGTTATTGAGAGGAACTAGGTCCTGGAGAAGGACATCATGCCTTGTAAATCATGCCTGGTAGTGTGTTAGTCCGGGTAGACTAGAGGAACAAATTTCAAAGACACGCATATGGATATAAGAAAAGGATTTATATACAAAAGGAATGTGACACTAAGAAGGCATCCCAATCCAGTCCAGTACAAAGTCATAAGTCTGATGTTAACCCAAATGCCCGAAATCAGTCTACAATGTCTCCTTCCGACTCACGAAGTCACTGGTCAGTGGGTACAGAATCCCGGCACCGGCAGGGGTCTCCCCATGGCTCCTCGCTTCCAGGGCTCAGGATCCATCGACAGTATGCCGCCCCAGCTTCAGAGGTCTGCCTCCATCACGGCAAAGGTGTGTGGTCTCTCTGCCGGCTCCTCCAGCTTCTCGGATGCTGCCAGCTTGTATTTTTCGTGACTCATCGCCTCTGAGACTAACTCCCAACCACTGGGGAAGATAGCTTCTCATCTTCACGAGGGAAATAGCGCGAGATTTCCCAGAAGTCCCAGGAGAAAGCCATGCCCACATAGAGGCCTCATTGGCTACTCAAGGGCTATCTCCAGATGAACAAGCTGGCCTCCACCCCTACATTCCAATCATAAAATTAACATAAGCACATGACTGCCACAGGGAGTGAAAATGAAGAAGACACCGAGGGAGAGGGATCGACCTTGGGCTGGAATACAGCTGCAGTGGTGGGACGGTGCAGGGCCAGGCAGGGCTCCATCCTAGTGTGCTTGAGAGCACGATGAGTTCGTCAGAACTGACCTGAGGACTTCTGGCAACAACCCGCTGTAGCGGAAGAGGGCGTGGTCAAGTCAGCAACGGCCATCTGAGAGGCGAGACAGGATGCTTCGGGAGGGTTCAGAAGAGACTAAGAATGACCATGTGACTGGAAGTACAGAATCCACGTTGGTGGAGTGGAGGCATCGTGGGAGGGCGTGCCCTCGGCTGTGCATGGAGAACAGAGCAGGGCACTGCTCCAGTCTCAGACAGTTCCAGAAGGAAGCCATGACCATTTGAGGAGGAGGAAGCCCAGTGCGGGAAGGCATTGGGCACAGAGAGCAACTGGTTGGGTTTGGTTTCCATGCAGACACCAAACCCAGCCAATTCCCAGTAGGTGGGAATTGTTTGAAGGGATTCATTTGAAGACAGGTTGACCCCCAGACAGAGGTGGTAAACCCACCGCGTTCGGGGAGGCTCAGAGTCCCAGAGAGTGGCCATGCAGGACCGCCTCGCCTTTCTCCAGCAGAGACCCTGAGTGGTGCCAAAGGAAAAGCGCCTGACCGCTAGCTGAAAGGTTGATGGTTGGTACCCTCCCAGAGGAACCATGGTAGAGATGGCTGGTGATCTGCCAGGGAACATCGGGCCCTGGAGCCCCCAGGGAACACGCGCCACTCCACACACGTGAACTCTCCATGAGCCAGAATTGGCTCTGTGGCCACTGGTTAATGTGGGTGCTGTGCCCCCTTCTCTTGGGAAGAGCACCTATTTGAGACATGCCCCCCTCAACTCCACCTTTCCTGCTACATTCACTCTGGTACTTGCTCTGCTTTCCAAACACGGAAGCCTCCTTCTCCCTGGTAGGAAATGCCTCCTTTCCCTTACCCCCTCCCCTACTCCTGCTCACAGGATGACCTCACAACCCAACCCTCCATGAACCGTGGTCTGGACCGAATTCATCAGGCAGCCATTCAGCCCAAAGGCCACCTGTGATCCAAATCTGAAAACCCATCCACTTGGGAAAAGCTGAGAGCCCTGTGGAGAGTCGATGGATGGGTTTCCGTTCCCTGCACGTCGCTCTGGGCAAAACAGCAGTTTCGTTTCCTTTTCCCACCCCCTTGAAAACATCAATGGAGAGCTGGGTGGTGGTGCTGACAGCACTTGTCACGTCAAGCTGGAAATGAGATCTTCTTTGGAGCTATTTATAACTGACTGATGAATGGAAGATCGTGGGAAGGGAGCGGAAACGAAAGCCAAGACTCTGGCTGAGCTCCACTCCCTGCCCCACCCCTCATCCTGAGCTCCATGTCTGCCTCTGGGAAGGACTCTGATGGACCCCAGCCTGCCCACTTATACTGGGGATGAACAAAGGAATGGGAGGCATGCAGAAAAGGAGCCACGGGGGAAAGGAGAAATCTGCAAGGAAAAGGGAGTGCTTTGCAAAAAAAAAAAAGAAGAAGAAGAAGAAGTTCCTGAAAGAGAAACCTCAGACTGATGCTGTAGTCAGACGCCATCTCCAACTCCTGGCCAGCCCACAGTCTTCCAAACAGGATGGTCCAAGCAGGGTTTCTGACCTTGCTGTTCGCTGGTCTTCAAAATACAATATGGGCCTATCTTGCTGGGAAAAAAAAACCTTTGGTTCTGTGAAATCTCAACAGGTCAAATGATCATCTAAAGCACAGCAACTATTAAAACAGAAAACTGGCAGGTCCCATTGCTGGCTGGCAAGCCCGGGAGCCGCCAAACTCCAGAGACATATGGGCTGATATCAGACTTAGGGACTTGATCTGGGCTGGGATGCTTTCTTAATATACAATTACTCTTTGATATAAAGTTCATTCTGGTAGACATTTGACTGTCCAGACTAGCATACCTGCTGTACGAGGCAGGTAGCCTGGGGGAGGTTGAACAAGTCTGAGAAGCAGAACACACGGGGAACAGGGCAGGCTGGAAGCTCCTGACCCAACAAACGGGAATAACCACTCAGCTACCAAAGATGTGGCCAACCAAAATTGTGAACTCAAGGTTTTCAGATGCTTCTCATAAAAAATATTTTTAAAAAACCCTAAAAACCCAAATTGTGTGTGTGTGACCAATCACTATCCTTTATCGAGAATGAGTAAAGGTGAAGTGTGTGCCTTCACCTGTCCTTTGGCGTAACATGATCCTGGAGGGCTCATGGCTAAATCCTCTCTGCACAGGGATAGATGCCCGTCCCTGCCAGATGCTTAGCGATAAAGATGGCAAGACTTCATCTCACCTACCTTGAGCATGTTTGGACATGTGGTCAGGAGAGACCACCCCTGGGGAAAGACATCCTGCCTGGTAAAGTAGAGGGGCAGCAGAAAAGAGGAAGCACCCCCCAGAAGATGGATGGATGCAGTGGCTGTAACCCTGGACCCAGACACAATACCATTATGAGAAGGGCACGGAACCAGGCAGTGTTTCATGCCACAGAAGGTGCAGAGAGTCTCTGGGAGTTGAGTCCAGTCCAAAGGCACTTAGCAACAGCAGTGGGGACTCCGACTGCAGAAGTTATATTTCATAGTCTCGCACTTAGGTTTTACACTCTGGTTTCAAAAGAAGTGCTTTAAACAAAAATAAATTAAAAACCCACCGACCTTAATGTGACATTTCTTGTAATATTATGACTTAATCTTCTTGGTATCTTTGTCGATTTGATTTCCAAGTTACCATTTGGACTTTGGGGTAAATATTAAACTCTGGTTGTGTTGACACGTTCTCCTTCATTGCCTATCAGAGTTTTTTTCGTTTTGTGGAAGGCTTCCATTATTAGCTAGATGAAGAGCAGACCATCAGGTTGACATTCAACAACAAGTCACGCACAGTTTTGTTCCGCTCGCGTCCCCTGCAGTTTTCTTAATGCCCCATCACTCCAACCCCTTCCTCCCGGGATTTTGTTCACCTTCTTCCCTCTTTCCAAATCCTCTGAATCTAGGCCTTGGGCAAGCGCTACCTGTAGATTTTACACAGTGGGTTAATTGTACCATGAGGGATGGGGAAGGGGAGTTTAGGTCAGACTCAAGGCCACAGTCTCGGGGGTTCCACCAGTCTCTGGCCAGAACAGATGGCCTCTTTTGTGGTTTGACCGGCTCGGCATTTTCAGACTTACTTGGGATCAGCGCAGCCACAGACTGGGGCCACGTGAACACCATCATGTTAGAAATTCTGTTCTGGGATCTCTCAGGGAGACACTCGACAGACACTCGAGGGCAGCTCTCCTGGTTCCAGAACTCAGCGACCGTGAGCCACAGAGGTCACTGTGTCCACACGTCCACCTGATCTGGGGTCCTGGGCTCCCACCTGCTGCTCCCTCATGCCCTCATTGGCAGGCACCCTCTCATCACTGCTGGTTTCAGTCTCTCCAATTCCACCTGAATCGTGACCCACCCATTTGCAGTACTACCAGGCAACAAGCGTGAACATTCCCCTTCATCAAGGGTCTTCTAGCTCGCTCTAGAGCATGGCTCTCAAGCTTCCTAATGACACAACCCTTTCATACAGTTCCTCATGGTGTGGTGACACCCCCCCGCCCGACCATAACATTATTCTCACTGCTACTTCATAACTGTCTTTTTGCTACTGTTATGAGTAGTGTGACCCCAGTGAAAGAGCCATGCAACCCCCAAAGGGGTCTCGATCTTCCTGAGATCACCTTTAAGCCTTGAACCTTGAAGCTGAGGTCATCCTTAGACTACATAGGGTTGGCTCAGTTGGTGAAGGACATTGGCTAGACGCTCAAGCCATATGCATCGCCCCTTCACGTTACTTTTTTCCCCACTGAAGCAACTTAAACATGGGCCCAAAGGGAGATCAAATAATAAGATATCACATTTGAAACCTAACCACGCCGCCATCACCCACTTGGCTAGCATGGCTTTGACCAGCTGGTTGAAGATCATGCAACCGGTCTATGGCTTCATCTCCCCCGCTGGACCCAAAGCTTCTCAAGGGTGGGCCTTCACGTGTCTCTTGCCCAGGCTGCAGTCCGGGGCCCTGGCGAGGAAGCCCTGGCAGCTGGCTTTGTGGTTGTGAGGCACCATGGAGCCAGTGCCAGCTCATGGGGACCCATGTTACTGGGCAGGACTGCCCCATGGGCTGCCCTGGGTTACACCTCTTTCCCCGGCAGGAGGCCAGGACTTTGTCTCACCAAGCAGTGAGTAGTCTCGATCCACTGACCTTTCATGCTTCTCGAATGACCTGCACCTGGAAACCACAATGTCTGCAGACCAGCACCACCCCCCACCCTTTGAGTTTTTGCTTCCCCTGACCACAGGAGTCACTCCCACCCACCCAGGAAGCAAGCCTCCACTTGTCCCATCTGGGGTCTGCACCCTTTGGGTCCTAGAGCCCACCCTCGGGGCTGTCTGCTGTGGGTGGCCTCCGACACCATGGCCTCGGTCCCTTCCTGGGCCCAGTGGATACAAGTTCACAGAATAGTCCCGTACAGAAGAGACCAGCAGGCAGAAGCCCTAGAGAGAGGGGTCGCCCTAGGACAGGGGGGGCGGCTAAGCACAGAGAAGGAGAGACCCCAGAGGGGTGGATGATGAGCCCTGAGGTCGTTTGAAGACAGGTTGACCCCCAGACAGAGGTGGGAAACCCACCACGTTCGGGGACGCTCAGCGTCCCAGGGAGTGGCCATGCAGGGCCACCTCGCCTTTCTCCAGCAGAGCTGCTGTGGGATGGAACAGCTCAACCTATGATTAGCAGCCCGACACTGCCTATACACCTGTCTCCTTCCAGCGACAGGTGGATTTGAACTGGGGACCTCAGTTAGCAGGCAAGCATCAACAGGGGCTCTGTTGTAGATGGCAGCCTGTGGCCGGTGTCGGTTGTTGTGCTCTGGGTTCATCAATAAGTCAAGTGCATCTCAGCAAGGGGGGAAAGGAGGAAGCAATTCGGTGCAAACTCAAAACAGAACCCACTGCCAGCAATTTGATTTCGGTCCAGAGTGGCCATCCGTGTAGGGCAGGGCAGCTCCCCCCAGCGGGTTTCCCAGGCTGTAACTCTGAAAGGGAGTCGAGAGCCTCCTCTTGCTCCCACAGAGCAGCTGGTGGTTTCGAACGGCTGACCTTGAGCTTAGCAAACAACCGCAGAGTGGAAGAGCCGGCCTTGCTTGCCACTCCCATCCTTGGATTCCACTCTCCTTGCATTGGTTCTTGCCTTACAGGCCAGAACACCCAGGGGGCTTTGGAGGCTTTTAGGTGGTGGCCATGTGCCAGCTGGCTACCTCTCCCTGACCCCACCAGTGCCAGGGGCCCCAGGCAGCGAGGTAAGGATGGCCTTGCTGACCAGGGCCTCTGTGCCAGGCAGGAATGCCAAGTTTGCAAGGAGACTCTGATTCAGTAGGAGCCTCCCAGGCAGAGTGAGGGGCAGGATCTCTGATCTGATGAAAGCCCGTGAAACTGTTCAATTTAGATGAGTAAGCACAAGGCAGCTTGTGCTTACCTTGCTGATTGGGTACTCGAGCACTGAACCCCACCATGGTGCACTGTCTATGCCAAGTGTCATATCTGGAGGACAAGTGTCCCCCAAGAACGCTGAGCTCTCTCAGACTCTGTATGTGCACAGGCCTCTGCTTCCTGCCCACAGCCACTGCCTCTGTGGGGCTGGCCCAACCTTCCTTGTCCCCTTCGTCCCCAGCCATGCCCCTGGGACTTGCTGTGACCACTGACGCAGGAGTGGACGTGGTAAAGTGACCAGACTTTAAGCGGGATGCCATTAACTGGGGGCGGGGTGGGAGGGGGTTCTTGATTTAAAATTTGGTCTATATGGAGCAACAAAAATGTTCATAGAATGCAAAAACAGTATTGTATATTTATTTAATTTTAAAACGCCGCAGGACGTGGGACAAATTGTTAAAAAATGGAACATCTGGTCACCTTAAGTCATGCTGCCATCACCCCTTTCCTATACCTCCCCTTGCACCCTTCTTCATGACGGCCACTCTGCCTGCCTGCTAAGTCGAAGTGGGACGCAGACCCTGGGCTGTCTGTGAAGGGGACATGGAGCAGTCACTAGACATGAAGTCTGTCCAGAAGCCTCAAGGGGCTGGCAGTAGGTCCACACGGCGCTCCAGTGGGACCGTGTCCCCGCATCGATGCTGACAGGGCATGGACTGTGCCTGGGCCTGGCGATGCAGCAAGGACCACAGGCCAGACTTTCAGCTCAGTTCTTCTACGGCCAGCAGGGGTTTGTAAGTCATTCCTTCCTGGTGCCACCGGCTCAGGCCCACCCCGCGTGTGTCAGAGCAGCGAGGACATGAGGCAGACTTCTCGGGGGCTGCCGGGTGTTTCTCCCATGGGACCCGAGTGCAGGCTTCAAACTCTAGCCTTAAGGTGAGCAGCCAGGTGTGCAGACTGTTTGCACCACCCAGAAAGGCTGTTCGGATCTCCCTCTGCATCTGTCATCATCATTGTTGTCATTGTTGAGTGGGTTCTGACGCGCAGCGAGCCTATGAAGAACAGACGAGATCCCGCCCGGTCCTGCACCGTGCTCGCACTTCTCCGGAGGTTTGGGTCCATGGTTGCCGCCACAGTGGTGATCCATCGTGCCAAGAATCTTCCTCTGGTTGCTCTACCAAGCGCGGCGTCCCTCTCCAGGGACTGTCCCAAGTACGTGAGAGGAAGTCGTGCCCTCCTTGGCCACGAGAAGCCGTCTGGCCATGTATCTCTCCCACAACAGCTTTGTTCCTCTTTGGGCAACCCAGGGCATTTCAAGGTTCTTCGTCAGCACCGCCATGCAAACGCCCACAATCCTCCAGTCCTCCTCATCCCATGTCTTTCACGGATGTCGGGGGTGACTGACACGCCACGGCTCGGATCAGGCACCCTCCGTCCTCAAAGGAACACCCTGGCTTCTTACAGGCGACGCCCTCGGTACGCGGGTTACACGAGCCCCAGGCTGCTGCTTCCATGAGCGCAGATGGTGGATCCGAGCAAGACACACGCCTTGCCAACTTCAATCTTTTCCCTGCCATCTTGGCCATCAGAAAATCATAGCCGTTTCACCGAAATATAAGAGGCCACGAAACTCTCTGCCAGTGCGTTGAAGCCGACGTATAGTGACTGCCCATAGGACCGGGTAGAAAAACCCCCATGGATGACTGAGACTGTCCCTGTTGACATTGAGTAGAAAACCCCGTCTTTCTCTTGGGGCTCACAGCCCAACACATAACCACTATGCCACCAGCAACTGCAAGTGCTTACCAGCAGAGAGCCTCAATTTTCCAACAAGGAGAGGCTGGTGAGCTTGAACCCCAGTGCTTGCCGAGCAGGCCTGCGGGGCTCCCTATTTCCTCGTAGGTCTCTCTGAATCATACACCACCCCTGGAACAAAGCCCTCTGCTCCCAGAGAAGCCTCTCCTCTTGGCTGCTTCGAGGGCAGGCTTGCCCAGCCCAGGCCGGGAAGCCAGTGAGTGTGGAGGGTACAGTGAAAGGAAGGGCATGGCTACATGACTCCCATTCATTAAGCAGCACCGACCCCAGTAAGGATGAATCTCTAGCCAGCTGCCACTGCAGAGAGAACAAGAACCAGGCTGAACAAGGAGAGAAGCTAGCGCATATATATTCCCTGCAAAGGGCCCGGTGGCCCAGCTGATGATGGATCATTGTCCAGAGAGCCGGGCCAGGAAGATGGACGGCTGGATGGGAATGGAGTGAACTGTTGTTATGTGTCCAGGGCATGACTCGTGGGTCTGTGTAAGGTGGGTGGCCAAAATAGGGCATGAGATATGGTGGAAGCGAGTCCAGGGGCCCTTCCCCCAGGGGCGCCATTAACACAGGTGCTGTTCCCAGAGGGGGTGGTAGACAGAGCTTCTAAGGAAGAGGGCATTAAACAGCAGGATGGACACGGTGTGCAAATCACATGGGCCCAGGCTTGGTATTCTAATCAGAGAGAGGATGTCGGAGCGTGAGAGAGGTCAAATGCTCCCTTTGTCTCGTCATAAGTCTCCTTCATGTTTGCATTGCTGGCTCTGAGTGCTGACAGCGAGATGTTATTCCTCCACCCAAGCATGCGCTCACTTCATTCACGTCTCCCCATGAGGACCGTGAGTGGAGCCTCTAAAGGTGAGAGCACACCAGAGAGGAGCACGCTCCCGGAAGGGGCAGCTCGATGAGGCGGTCGGAGGCCAGCCTTTGCCAGGGCTCAGGGAGGGATTTCAGAAAGCAGACGAGAGAGAGAAAAGGAGCAGGCCTGGTGGCAGTGGGGAACAAGGTGGTGGGGAACGGGAGTGAGAATGCAAGTTCTGCTGCCCTGAGGGGGTTACGATCCATGTCAGGAAAGAAAACATGAACCATCGAATAGACGAAACCAGGGGCTTTGTACACCCTCGCTCAGATCACAAGAAAACGTTAGAGAGAAAGATGGTGGGGAGGGAGGGAAGAAACAAACAAACAAACAAACAAACGGGTGTATTTTGGAAACCCGATTACAAAAAAAGCAGGCAACCCCTGCCCCTAAAGAACAGAGATAGATAATACAAGTCCATTCATTGTCCACCGTGTGTAGGCGCCTGGAACTCTGCCATGCTATCAGAGGGAGCAGGGTTCCAAGACTGAAATCCTGGCAGAAGCAGAGTCATCTTTCTCCCACAGAGCGGTCAGAGGAGTTGAACTGGGGACCTTCTTGACAGCAGCCAAACACTTAACCACAGTGCAACCAGGGCTCCTGCAGATGGTGCAGGAACAGAAAGGTCGAACCCTAGATCAGTGATACCCCACCCCCCCCACCCCCAAGGGGTTGGAGGTGGGTTCTTCCACAATGGTACGCAGGCAGATGACTCATTTGCATAAGAGGAAAACATTAGAGCATCTATTTGTGTCTTTTTATTTCCAACTTAGTCCCATGGCTATGTTACATGTTTTAGCATGTACATGATGAAAACAGCTCACTGGCCTATGTGTAGAAAAAAAGTTAGATAAGTAAATGCATCTGGAGAAGGGTGGGCTGCGCTCAAAAACTGCCTACTAATGGAAGGTGTAATCAAACACCCATAGAGAAGACGATAGATTTCAGGTCTCCTGCGCCGGAGGACGGCAAGATAACAGCGGCTGATTCATCCTCATCCACATTCCTATCAAAATACTTATGAAAATAGGCCCAAAGGAATTAAAGATGCAATAATACCAAAAGCCAAAAATCATTTTCCGGTATCTACCGGCACCCGAGAGGAATTTCCCCTAAGTGAAGAACGACTGGGGTTAGTGAGGTAAAGCAATCATGCCAGCTGGGCGGAGATGGATCCTGGAGCCTCTCTGTTGCCTGTCTGGTATTTTAACATGCCATCAGCCATTTCAATAACAGCAGGGTCACCCGTGGTGGCCAGCATGCCATGGGGCTTACAGACATAGACAAGCTAGAAAGAGGACCATGCCAGCTGATGCTTTAAAATAATAATAATAATAATAGCCCATGAAACCTCATGAGGAGCAGTAAAATCTGATGGTCGGAAGATGGGCCCCTCAAGTCAGAAGGCCCTCAAAATGTGATTGGGGAAAAATTGCCATCTTCAAAGTCAACGTCAACTTGCAGCGAAACTGTCAGGACTTTCATTTGTTGGTGGGGTGCAATCCAGAAGGACAAGAGATCCCTGGAAGCATCCATTGATACTAGGAACCTGGAATGTACAAATTGAGAATCTAGGAAAATTGGAAGTGGCCAAACGTGAACTGGAAGGCTTGAAGATCAATCTTTGAGGTGTTCATAGCTGAAAAGGACACGTGTTCACCATTTTGAATCAGACAAACACACAGTTGACAGGGCCAGGAATGGCAAATTGAAGAGGAGTGATAGCAGGCTCATTGTCACAGAGAACGCTTTGAAATGCACTGCGGTCAGTGAGAGGGTGATATCCACATGCCGGTGAGGCGACTCTGAGGAGCATAACCAACTAGAGATAGTACTGGACTTGGATCAAGAGGTGCAAATAGAACAAGAACATGCTGCCTGGTGTAAAATCAGGAAAGGTGTGCATCAGGATAGCATCTGTTTACCATACTTATTCAATCTACGCACTTAGCAAGTGTGTAGACAATCTACACACTTAGCAAGTGATCCGAAAAGCTGGAATGTGGCATCAGGATTGGAGACAGGCTTATTAGCAGCCTCTGCTATGCAGGCAACACAACCTGGCAGAGCCAACGTGGCTGCCGATCCTCGTAGGATACATGAGTGTGTAATTGGTGTGGGTTGGGGACTTCGGCTTCGTCTCCTCAGATCTCGCAAAATCCAGTGAGATGAAGGAGTGCAGGATGATGAAGCTTACATGTGGAGTGAAGAGCCAAGACAACAGGCACCAAAGTCCAAAGCAAACAACTAGAAGAACCAGAGAAGAACAGACTCCCTTGGTATCCATATCTATCTACACAGAAGGTGCCCCATGTGGGTATCTGAGTCCTACTCAGAAACAATGTTGCAGAATAGAAGTGGGCTGTCTTCACTGGTCCTGGGGGTATGAACATTCTGGAAGTTCAAGTCCACTCAGAGGTTCCTCAGAAGGCAGGCACCAGGGTCACCAGCCCTTGAAACGCTATAGGTCCATTCGGACACACATGCAGATGCCATGATTCCAGGGTAACTAACTTCTGGTCCACAAGAGCCCTGTTCACACTTTCTTTACATATGAGGGGACTTTCAACAGGTAGTGGGGGAAGATGAAGTAAGAAGATTATGGAATGCTTCCACCAACTTTTTTTTACCAACAGTTTTATTGGCACATAATTTACACATCATACCACAGGATAGTTCAATCATTCTATCATACCAAGGGGAATTGTACAACACCTCCTGATACCATGTATATATGGTGTAAATCTGTTCTCCCATCTCTTTCCCCCAAAGTCATTCTTAACCGCAAGCAGAGTTCTGGGTAAATGGGACAGCTATTTGATGGAGTGGTCCTCGGATGGAGTGTGTGTGTGTGTGTGTGTGTGTGTGTGTGTGTGTGTTTTCAGCTACCCAGAACTCAAATCTCCTTCCCATTTGCTAACAATCACCACGCGGTGCATGTCTTGCTGAGGGCAGAGCTCACTGGAGATGTAAGGGCTGGAACACTCTTTCCCACCCCCCCACCCTTGGGTAGTCACAGGATCTCAGGTTACCTCTGGCCCTGGACACGCCCATCTCCAATGCTGAGACTCAGCTGTATTCTCCGGTGTCTCCCCCCACTTGGCCATGGTTTGTTCGCACCTGAACGTTCGTTAAGCTTTCTCGTCAGCCCCGTCAATATCCCACACTCTTCTCAATGCTGTCATCCCTATTCCTGTTACCCAAGGTCAATTATTCTGAATTTAAAAAAAAAAAAAAAACATGTGATGTTGACCGTTAAGGAAGTCAAGGTCTTTGCTAGCTTCCTCAGCTTCACAGAGGCCCCAAAACAATTTTGGCTGGGCCCTGTGAAAGGCCTTTGTGTTTCAACAAATAGCTCATTGTTTGCACCTTCTGTGGCAAGCACTTGCCCTACATAATGGAGACTGGAACATAAATAGGCAATAATCATTTCTCTCCAGGAGTTTGGAGCTGGAAGGAGCACAACGCTATTTTAAAATCCTCTTCCCTTCACCACTTTCCTTTTAAGACACCTGCAGGGAGTTCGGAAACCATTGATCTAACCAAAAGGTTCTCTTCTTGGGTCGGAATAGACGAAGGACCAGAGCAGTAATGCTGGGTCTCCAAGATCATGCTCCCGTGTCTCGGTGACACTCCGCTGTCCCAATCCGGGCCACAACTCTCACCCCTCCTTCAGACCCCTGCATGGGAGGTCGGAGGCAGACACCACCTGGTCGGGCCTGAGATGCTGGCAGGCAGACTTGCCAATGCCCAGTTAAGCACAGCTGGGGCTGTCTGTGACCTGGAAGGCTACCTGAGGAGCAAGAGAGTCTGGTGGAGGCTCTGGGGTGAGACTGTGGAACTAGTGCATCGAGGAGAGAAATGAGGACAGAAGGCAGACAGGGACACGTGAGCCTGCCCTTCCAGCAGGGCAGCCCCAGGAGCATATGGCCCATAATTAGCCCCCGGGAGATAGTTAGTGAGTCACAAATGGAGAATGATGGCTTCAGGTGAGAACCAGCAGCAGGAAGCCAGCCCTCAGAAAGCTGAGAGAGCCCTGTTTCTATACAAATGTTTGGAGTCATCATACTGGTAAACAGAGAGAGATGGCCGGGAACCTGCAGGTGAAAGGGCATGCAGATGGGTGTCGCTGCCTCAGTTGCCCCTCTCCTGAGAGGACCGAGAGACCCAGTTCAGTATTCCAGGGACTCCTCTCAGGACCTTGGGATGCCCCAGCTGAGTCTCTGCAGAGGGTAAGGCGGGCAGGGGACTTGTTTAAGTAAGGGACATGGTTGAGCTTCTGTGTCCAACCACGGAGGCTCAACTGCATGAGGAGACCCTCTTCATGCCTGAGAACCGACCGCAGTTCTGACAGCAGATCTGTATCCTCCTTTTCCTGGGACTTCTCACTGTGTGGGCCAGTCCATCTCAGGCCGCCCTCATTCCCTCACCCCCTCAGGAAGACAGGCGACCTGCTGGACTTTACAGCCTCTGACCCCAGCATTCCAAGGAATTTATCTCTCTAAGCCAGGCTGGTGCCGCCCCTTTCCCAGCCTCTCAGAGAGAGAAATGACTTGCCGAACTTCAAAGCCCCCTCCCACAGCATACCAGAGGAGGGGGTTGTAAAACAAAGCCATTTCTCACAGACTCAGACCCTGCAGCTGCAGCTTCAAGCCTCCCTTCTCCTAATGGTGCAACCCCCATCGGCCTACTTCACCTCTTTTGCATATTTCCCTAACGGAGGTCCTACAAATATCTCACTGCTCCACCAACAGGTGCTGCTTCCTGGCCTAACTCTTGGGCCTCAGAACCCGACCAGGATCTCAAAATGCTCCTTTTCCTTTCTCTGCTCTCCCTTCCTTTCCCTTGCCCAAAGTTCTCCCCTACCTTGATGAAGCCTTTCCTTACTTTTCGTTCCTGGCTGAGCTCTGCCTCGTTTCTGCAGCTCCGTCTCAAACCCTCTCTCACTTCCTTCCACCCCCACACCGAGAAGCTACCGGGACAAGCCGATAAGGGCCTGGACCAGACCGCAGGGTCTGACGCCCATTCCTTCATCCCACACACCCCTCCAAGCCCATCTGTAAAACCGGTCAAATATAGTGAGGGAACAAGTTCCCTTAGGAGCTTCCAGAAACATGGACCATGGCCCAGGCACTCTGGAAGAGCTCGAGGTCCCTGGAGCAGTGACTCAGAATCAACTCCATGGCGGGCGCTGGGTTTGTGTTGGGTTTGGGCCAGAATTCCTCCCTCGGATGCGAAGAGGGCAAGGTTTCATCTCACGTCTTTGCAACACGTTGTCAAGAGGGACCCGTCCCTGGGAAAAGACATCACGCTGGGCCAAGTGGAGGAAGACCCTGCAGAAAATGGGGAGACATCGTGGCTATAAAGAGGGGCTCAGGCATCGCAACCATTGCAAAGGTGGAGCCAGGCCGGGTGGAGACTTGCTCTGCTGTGCAGAAGGTGGCTCTGGATCAGAACCGACGGACTCATAGCCCCTGACAAAGATGGCGGCATGCTGACACTAAGGAGCCTTGGTGGCGCAGCAGTTAGGTGCTTGGCTCCCAATCAAAGCGTGGTTATTTGGACCCATCAACTGTTGTGTGAGAGAGAGGTGCTTTCATGAAGATAACACACCGTCATCAGGTTGTCTCTCACTGGTAGCAGCCCTGCTACCTGCAGAGGGCTTCTGCAGCTGTAACATCCTTACCGGAGCAGATCGCCTCATCTTTGCCCTGCAGAGCGGCTGGTGGGTTTGAACTCCAGTCCAACACTTACCCCACCGCACCAAGGACAGCCTTGGGAATCTGTGGGGCAGTTCTCCTCTGTCGTTCGAACAGCATTGTGATGAGTCAGAACCAACCTGACAGCCGTGGAGTGGGCCTGGTTTATTCTCACCTGACAGGTGCCTCTGTTCATTCCCTCATCTTGCAGCTAGGTTGCTTCTCAGTCTTTCTCCCACTCTCAGCATCCTCTCACGTCCATGCCTCTGACAACTCCATGTGGAGGATCCTTCCCCATCTCCCAAACTCAACTCAGATGGGAGTGTTCAGGAAGACATCTGATACCCATCTGGGACAGTCATCTTTTCCACTCGTGTGACATTGCCATCCTCCTGTGTGCATAGTCCTCAGCACTCTGTATGTCATATGATCATCATGTGTGCCTGCTGCCCTTCCCTACTCTTTACCCCCACCCCGAGGTGCTCTGCAGGGATGGCAGACCCTCAGGAAACACTCGGGGAATGAGTAAACAAGTGGATATGCTTGGCATAGCTTTGAGCTCTCTCTGACCTGCCCCCTCCCTCCTGGATTCAGCACAGCCCACACCTTTCCCTTCCCTGTGGAGACCCCATCCAACCACATGCATGAAGAAGCGCCTGGATAACATATTAAGATGATCAGCGGCCAAGTCTAGGAGGATGGGTTTTGAAGAAGTGTCAGACCTCCTTTGGGCCTTGCATTTACAAGAAAGAGCAAACTTGGGGAGCAGAGCAGTAGAGAAAGTGTGACAAAAACTCCACGATGGATCGGGAAAGCCATCTACAGCATCTTGCATGGGATTTGGGTCAGACAGCTTCATTCACTGCTGACTCTACTACTTTCTTCTCCAACACCTTGGGCAAGATACTCAGTATCTTTGGGTTTGCTTCCTCATAGGAAGGAAGGAAGGGAGGGAGGGAGGAAGGAAGGGAGGAAGGAAGGAAGAGCTGGAGAAAAATGGGATTCACTATGTGTTGAAATCCACTCAATGGCAGTGCATGGGTGAGTGAGTGGTCTCATGGGCCTGCTGTGAGACTTCCCTATGAGGAACAATGTAAAATTATGTTGGTGACAAATACCAGATGATAAAGTCTAAGGCCAAGAGTGACTCTTTCCTATCACAGAACAGAAGTCTAGGAAAGTTAAATAACCATTAGCCATGGCGAGCCAGTCCATTCCAAGCTACTTCTTTTGTCACTGTGATGGGAACCCACTTGTTACCAACTAGTTATGACAGTAGTAGACCCTACCCATAAGAGAGCCTCATCTTCCTCCCACAGCAAGGCTGGTGTGTTTGAACACCTGACCTGCGGCTAACAGCCCAACACATAACCCACTTCATCCCCAGAATCCTTACTGCATGAGAAAACGGAGGGAAAATCAGTGTTGGTAGGGAAAGGGCCTGAGTCTCACCCTGTTCAGCCATGTAGAGCTATGACTGCATTGAGCGTGGCATACAATGGATGATTCACACTGCAACAGGCAAGGGCACAGTTCTCCAGACAGCCGCATGTGCAGGGATCCCAGACTACCCTCACTAAGCACCGGTGGCAACAGGTGCAAGTTTGGTGAGTCACCAAAACAACCCACAGACCTGGGGCAGATGATGACAGCCTGAGTAGAGTCCAAGGAAGCCAATCAGAAGCAGAGACAGAGGGAGGGAGGAGAAAGGAGGAAGGGTGAAGCTGGATCTTCCTGTGCCGTCAGTGTGCTCGACTCTCCCAGGTGACAACCTGCAGAATGTTTCCAACCAGGGAAATTCGCATGGGTGCCCAGAGCTGCTATTTGGGGGTTTATTAGGAAGTCACCACAGATTAAACCCTAGACCATGTGATGGAACTCATGTTGGGCAAGCAGCATCACATGGCTCAATCCTCGAACTTCATGGTTGGTCATTCTAGGATGGCCAGTCCCCATCTTGAGTCATCGCTCATCTCAGACTGCCAGGAGGCCACCCTGCCCCCACCCTGTTAGCATGAGCATCGGGGCCAGCATGGATAACAAAGACACACCCATCACCTGGGAAATCCCTGGGATCTAGGATTCCCTCCTGGAGCCCTCCTGAAGGTGGCCCGATGGTTAAGAGCTCCCCAGCTAATGTAAAGGTCGGGAGTTCAAACCCACCAGCTGCTCTGTGGGAGAGAGGTGTGGCTGCCTCCTCCCATAACAATGGCAGCTTGATAGCTGGATGGAAACACTTCTGCTTCATCCTATCAGGCCACTAGATGTTTGGAGGGAAGGAGACCCAAGGACAGTGGCCAGGTACTTCTTTTGACTATAGTGACCTTGACCCCGTTCCCAAAACACTCTGAGCTTCACTTTTCCTCGCCAATAGTACATTCTGGACCCGCCCACCTCACAGCTCTCAGAGGGATGCTGTCAATGGCATGAGATGCAAAGTGCTTATGAGAGAGAGAGTTGTTATTTATTCCACTGTTATCTTGCTGTTTCTACAGGAGCCAAACTTGTTTCTCAAAAGCACTTCTCCACCGTGCCCTCTTCTCTTTGGACAGCTCCCGGAACCCCGTGAACACAACACACTCCCTCCCTCCCCATCCTTTCCCTCGTGCTGGAAACAGGCTGCCCTTCCCCTGAACCGAACAGTGACAGCTGTAGACCTTCAGGGAGCGTGACTTCTGTCCTGGTTCAGCTGCAGGCCTGCAGGGAGCGTGACTTCTGTCCTGGTTCACAGCCGCCCTCCCCGCGTCTGAGGCTGACGCCCTCCCGGCGTCAAGGGGCTGATGTGATGCGAAGTTGCTTCCAATGCGACCCCAGGAAGGCCGTGGGCGTGCCTGGTCCTGCTGGCTTGACGAGGACTGCCCATCCCTCCAATCGGCACAGACAGCTTGGACGGGGTCCCTGCTGCGCCCATCTGGAGGTGCCGGGTCCACCAGAAGCCTGCACAGGGCTTGGAGCCCAGGCCATTCAGGGGCGGGACCCCAGGCAGAGCAAACAGGCAACAGGCTGCGCTGCTCGCAGGACGGCCAGAACGTCCGGTCTACCCAGAGGTGTGCTGGAAGAAAGGTCTGGAGATCTATTGCACAGAAAGCAGTTGTGGAGCATGGCTAGACCCTGACCAGCCTGAGGCGGATGAGTCGGCGTCCACACGGCAGCAAGTGGCGGGCTGGGGAAAGGCATCCCCTCTGGTCCTTGGTCTGAGTGGTGGTCAGAAAGATCATGGATACTCTGGGCTCGAAGCCTGGTTCGGATCAGAGGGCCTGGGCTGTCAGAGCTGATGCCCATTCTGACAGTGGCCATTCAGAATTCTCTGGAGGGTGACCCAACCTTTTTCCTCCCATTAAGAAGTCACCAGAATCAGCCCGGATCTTTCAGACAGAGGCTAAGTGGGTGTATGCTGGGCCATAGTCATGAGAGAAATGTTTCCACATGTCTCTCTAAATCCCCAAGCAGTACGGAGAGACCAGCTGCATGGTTCCCACTCTCCAGCAGAGAGACAAGATACTCAGAGAGAGAGGCATGCTGGGTTTGACACCCAAGACCTCTGGCTACAGGTCCCTGAAGTCCATCTGGTAGAGTGGCTCTTTCTGCTTTTGGAAAGCCTCCAGTCCCCCCGCCCCCCACCTCCCTGCCCCCGCTAGTCTTTTTCTCCAACTTGCTGGGAAGACTGGGGCTCGGGACCCTGAACCCACCTCAGCCCAAACCCCGCCTCTCAGCCCCTCTGAGACTCCACCATGGCAGGAACAAGCCTGACTCAGGATCTTTGCAGGCAGGGAGCAGGGGTCCGAGAGGTGTGCATCCCCAGACAGATGTTCACTACAGGGACAGACACTGTCTGACCAGTGTAAGGTGCTCACGGATCCCGCTCCCTCTGCGTCAGAACTCACGCAGAGAAAGGGGAAGAAAAAAAAAAGGTGTGTCATCTCATTGTTGTTGTCACTTTACAAGCTCAAAGGGGGACTGAGAAATCGTGACTACCAAGGCTCACAGCTTGGAAAATCTGTGGACAGCTGGGCCTGGAGATGATGTCATGGGTTGGAGTGAGAAAGTCCTCCCTTTGGTGAAAATGACTTGCAGGAAGGGAATTTCTGTCCTCTGCATGTGGGCGAGGCTCCATGGAACATCCTACCTGCACTCGAACCGGATTCCCACCTCCAGCCCCTCATCCTTGGCCATCGGTGGAGAGGAAGGGGTCTCAAACCTCATCAGACCCTGTCCACAGAAAGCCACAAATGTGAACGCGCAACAGGACACAAACCAGGAGGAAACTCCCAGAGACAGAGCCAAAGGTTGGCTGATGGGCTTATCACATCACCATGTACCATTTTTAAAAAGCAGAACAGCGGGCTGAGCCCCGGTGGCGTAGTGGTTGTGCGCGGGACTGTGGCCCACTGGGTTGGAAGTTCAAATCCAGCAGCAATGTTGGGCCTCCTACTCCCACCACCAGAGGGCAGTGATGCCCCCCAAAAAAACAAACAAACAAACAAAGAAAAAAGGCAGAACAGCCCAGAGGGAACTGACTGATTGAAGAAATGCCACGGTCCATCCATACATTGACATCTTGGGCAGCTTCTAGAAGGCTCTCCAGTCATTCCTTGTGGGTTGTGGATACACGCGGCTTCAGATGTGCTCTCACGGGCCACCTGGAGAGGGTGCACTATAGTGATAAATCTGGGGCTTCTGGAAAGAGAAGCAAGGTGACCAGCAGTCAGGGCTTAGAAACAGAGCGGCTCCTCACCATGCCTTCCTTGTGGTAACCTTGGAATTAATCTCCCATAGAAAACGGCCATCAACGCCCAGCAATCAGAAGGAAGTCCAGGGAAATGCCATTCCCTTTCCATGCCATTCTCCCCCAAACTTTGTGAAGCCCCCTCTTGTTGCCTACCTCAGAGATGCCACCAACTTCCATACAGCAAAGCAAACACAAGGCCCATGCAAAGAAGCAGGAACCCAGACACTCTCCTTTTACTTGAGACTGAAGAAGTGAAATAAAGACCTTTACGGCTAGTCCTCTGCAAGGCCCTCTTTCTTGGAGAGCTCCCGGAGGCTGTGTTTCGACAGCAGGAGAGAGCGAATCAAAAAGAAGATATTGTCCTAGTTTTAGGAAACCAGGACTGGCATGCCTGTAACAGAAACACCACAAGTGCTAGCGCGAACAGACAGGAATGTATCCTCGCACCATTGAGGAGACTAGAAATCTCAATTCAGTGCCCTCATTCTAAGGGAAGGTTTTCTGTTACAACAGTGGCCCTCAACCTTCCTCATGCCCCGACCCTTTAATTCAGTGCCTCGTGGTTGTGCTGACCCCATCACCACCAACAACCATAAAGTTATTTTTGTTGCTACTTCATCACCATCATTTTGCTACTGTTGTGAATTGGGTGCCCCCCAGGTTGAAAATTGCTGGTCTAGGAGGTTCTCAGCGCAGGGACTTTGAGTCCAAAGAATGCACGCAGGCCTCCAGCTCCTCTCTTTTGAGTAGTAAGATATCCCTCTGATGTCTGCCCACTTGGCTTTTTTTTTTTGGGGGGGGGTGGCAATCACTGCTCTCCGGTGGTGGGAGTAGGAAGCCCAGCCCCACTGCTAGAATTGAACCTCCGCCCCAGTGGGCTGCAGTCCTGCGCACAACCACTACGCCACGGGGGCTCAGCCCTGCCCACTTGTTAAACTCTTTTATATCCCCAAAGAGATGGACACAGCATACAACTTAATCCTGTTTATTGTATTCTGCCTCATTAACAGAATTGCCACTAGTACTGCCACATAGAAGTCAGGATTTTCAGTCCATCGGATAATTACATCAGATCACAAGGTGAAAGATATTTAACACATTGCGGACGGATCCTGAGTTTATTTGGTCTTTGATATATTAACTTGCAGCTGGGTTTGGGATCTCCACTACTTCCCCAACCCTTCACATTGATTTGGTTGCTTGATTTTTAACTCCTGGATTTTAAAAGATCCAGTCTTCAATGTGTTGACTTCCTACTGAGAATTCTCGCCCAGCCAAATTGATAGATATTTTGTGGGTACACAATCGGTCCCTGAAAGAGGGAAACTCTAACACAAACCGAGGGGATGGGAAGATCCAGGCAATGCAGGATCCAGATCCAGAACCCCTCCAGGCCAGGCTCGTCAGGGGAAGGTCTTCAGGAAAATAAAATGAACCGATATGCTTGAGTCCCAGAGAAGCAGGCATTTGAAAATCTGCTGCTGTTATTTTTAGGTGCCTTCAAATCTGTTCCAAGTCACTGGGACCCCGTGCAAGAGAGTAAAACTTCCCAATGGGGCTTTCACTGACTGAAACAAGTCAGTGAAATGCAGGCGACGATTTCTAACTATAGGGAAACGCAGGACTTGGGTTTGGAAAGGATCCACAAGGCGTCGTGATGCAAGTGTTATTTCAAGTTTCCCGAGAAGCAGATGCCAGGCCAGGATAAGACAGACAAGAGAACGCTCCGCAGAAACACTTACGCAAGAGCAAAGTGAAGCCTGCGCTCACCCTTAAGAGAAGCGCTGCCAGACCCCTGTGCTCTCCAAGTCCCCCATGAACGGATCCCCCTTCCAGCAGGAGTGGTCTGGGATCTTCCATTCGTAGGATAATTACGTCAGATCACAATGCAGAGGATAAACTGGGGCACATCCAACAGGGCCGTGACTGAGAAGGAGGCTGATAGGATCTAGGGTAGTGACTGTGACTGTCTAGTGATCTTGACTGTTGATGAAAACAGCTGATATGAAAGGGAAAGGAAGGAGATGTGGCAAGAAGTGGTACTGCAGAGATGGGAAGCAATCCCAGAACTCCTCCAGGTGGTCTCCGATCTCTCCCAGCCCTGCCCGGACTCAAGTTAAGGCCATCGATGGGTTTGGGAAGGTGGGTGGTGGAGGCAAGGGAGGTGTGTCATTCCCAGTGGGGAGAGGTGGAGCAGGTATTGCTCTGCTCCCCATGCTGGGGACTTTGGAAGCCACCTGCTGAGATGAAGGAACCCTGATGACGTGGTGGGTTACAGGCAGAGCCACTAACCACAAGTAAGCCGGCCAAACATACCAGTCTCTCCACGGGAGAAAGATAAGGCTCTCTGCTCCCATGAAGCTAGGCGGGTCTCAGAAACCCCAGGGAAGCAGTTCAACTCTGTCCTGCAGGGGAGGCGTCAGACTCAACCTGATGGCCGGGAGTGAGTGTGGAGAGGGAAGTGGTATTGGGTGCAAGCAACCTTGTCCCTCTAGTCACTAGAGAGAAGCATCCCGACAGATCCCATCAGCTCCGCCAACGGACCCAACTCAGTCCGGGGCCCTCCACTCAAAGAGGAGTCCTATTCCTCCCCCCACCCCATTGCTTCCTCTCCCAACATCTCTGCACCTCTTTAGAGAAGGGCACCCAAAGGACACCACGGTGGATGAAGCAGAGGGTCCCCCCCAAAACCACAAGGGAGACTCAGCACCATTTCAGGCAGAACTGCCCTTGGGGATTTCCAAGACTGTCACTCTGTGGGACTAGAAAGTCTCCTCTCTCTCCCAGCTGGTGGTTTCAAACTACTAATGTTACCCTTAGCAGGCCGACGCGGTGCCCACGACACAGCACTGGGCTGGGCTCATCTCCGTTCTGCGTGGGGTCCCCAAGAGCCGGCGCGGGATCAATGCCACCACCATGGCAATGGGCTCCGCACAAGGGTGCTTCTGGGAGGAGACTTCCCTCCCCTGCCAGACGTGGGCTGAAGCTGATTGCTTGGCAGTGGGGAGCTCGATTCCTGGTACATCCTTTACAAAGCAGGGAACGTTAATCAACGCGTTTTCTTCCGCACCAACTTTCCCTGAGACTAAATGCCCCTTCGCACCCCCACCCCAGCCCTGGCAGCTCTCAGAACCCGCCTTTCAAGTGAAGTTCTTGAAGAGCACTTAAGGAGAGACTGGGGTTGGGTTTTGAACGTGCAAAGCCGGGAATGTGTCTGAAGTGCATCCAGCATTCCCATTCCTAAGGTCGATGCACCTGATAGACCCATCTCTGGCTGTGACTTGTCAGTAACAACCTGCGACAAGCAGTTGACACAACCGTGCCGGCTGAGAGCCAAGAGGGCTGGAAGCTCGTGCCCAGGGAGTTCAAAGACCCCTGGATCCCTCATCACCGGCAGACAGCGAAAATGCTCACCGCTGGACCACCGCACAATACACAACATTGCCGGAAGAAGACAAAGCTGACGTGACAAAGCTTCTCTTCCCTTGAATTCACCATCCACACTCATGGCAGCAGCTGTCAGGAAACGGGAGAGGGATGGGGGGAGGAGGGTGCTATCAGCTGCGCAAGACCTCCGCCAAGTGCCCGAGAGCAGAGGCCGCTTTGAGGACTCCAGTGCGCCTGCGCCACCCGCCACGGCACATCCCATGGCCTCTGATGCCCGCCAAAGCTGGACCCTGTCCACCCGAGGACAGCCGGAGGACTGGGCTGGCAGAGAACGCCCAGCATCCCCTCCGGCCGCAGACCTTCCGGGGACTGACTGTCTCTGAAGACAGACGGACAGAAAGAGTGCTCCTTCTAGCCTGGATATTGGGACGAACTTTGGACAGGTCCCCGCTCTGTGAAGCAGAGGGGCAGCGAGAACGAGGGAGGGGCTCCCCCACATGGCCGACATGGAGGCTGCAACTGCCGGCTAGACGACTCGCAGGGGTCCTCAACATTTTTAAACAGGGGGCCAGTTCACTGTCCCTTAGACAGTTGGCTGGACTATAGTTTAAAAAAAAAAAAAAAAAAACTAGGAACAAATTCCCTGCGGGCCCTGGATGAGTCCACTGCTAAACAGGACTCATATGTGGATAGGAAAGAGTTTTATATAAAGAGTCTTTGTACATTAAGAAAACATCCCAGCCCAGTCCGGGTCAAGTCCATGAAGCCAATATTCACCCATATGTTGGTTACCAGTCTATAAACTCTTCTTCAGACTCACCCAGCACATGCAATGATGCCAAAAACTGGAAGAAAGACCACAGACCAGTGGGTGTAAAGTCCCTGGAAGCAGTAGTGGTGGAAGCATCTCAGCGCCGGTGTGGGTCTCCCCGTGGCTCCCCGGTGAGTTATGTATCCCTATGGCGCCTCCCAATGAGGTCATCGAGCTGCGTCCTGATTGACAGGCTAGACCCCGCCCCTTCACAAGTTGACATCAGATTACATAACAGGTTTAAACCCGGCAGTGACCGTGAGGGCACAGGACGGGGCAGTGCCTTGTTCTCCTGTACGTAAGAGTCAGAACTTAGTTGGCCAGCTCCGAACCATGAGGACATGCCTAGCTCCTGGGGGAAAATCTCCAAAGCTTCAAAGTGGTATTTCTTACATCTTTACAGATGCCCAAACGAACAACCAACTCACTTCGATGTAGACTCGGGACAGGGTAGAACTGGCCCTTGTCAGTTTCGGAGACTGTAACTCTTTACAGAACTACAAAGCCCCATCTTTCTCCTATCTGTATAGATGAGAAAGGAAAAATAATCGCAGCTTCACCCTCTGAGGGAAATGAAAGAGCATAGGGAGCCTATTCTTGAACATACGCAACACAGACAAGGATCTGAGGTTGCAAACGCAAGATCCTGACAACCTCTTTCAGGCAGTGGCAGCGTGAGCAGGAGGAAGGGTTTCTGTCCCCCTCGGTGGAGCAAGCTGGCCACTGCACGACCAGACTTCACAGGCAGTGTCCTCTCTCTCAGCGCAACCACAGGCCCCAGGCCCCTGCAAAGACACATCCCTCTTCATGCATGTGTGCACCATTCAGTCATCTCCTCACTTTCTCTCTCAGTGACGCCCTCCCCCCACCGTGAGCTCATCCAAAAGCCCCTTCTAAGGGGGTTCCCCTCTGCCAGGCACTGTGTCGGCCAAGGACCTGCCAGGCATGACAGGCCACTCTGCTGCGAGTACCGTTCCCTCTACAGACTGAGGATGACACCATCCCAATGTCTCCATCACCGGGCAGCTCTGACTCCTGCCCCCGTCCCCCAAGGTCGTCACAGTAGAATTGTGTGCTCAGTGGCCGATTTTCAGAAGTAGATCACCAGGCCTTTCTTCTGAGGCACTTCGGGTCAGTGAGCAGCTGGGCCTGCGAGATATTGGAAGCGCCTAGGGATGGTGACGTTTCTCTCCGCCATGCCGGAAGGACAAGCCATGGAATGAAAGCAAGATAAAAACCATGGGAAGACCAGATTCAAAGACCAACAGGACAACAAGAAGAGGGCTTCTGGGCGTTGAAGTCCCATGCACTCACCCTGGTTTCAGATGAGGCTTGGGGTGAAGCGGGGAGAAGGAGAAGGGACACTCTCTGGGCTGTGATGACCACTCACCTGCAGACCTGGGGGAGAGGTCCCATGGGCCCTTGAGTTCTCTGGTCAAGATGAGCTCGGCTGGCGGTGCTGTCACTAGATGCTGTCCGGTCTGTTCTGATCCAAAGCGACCGGCAGACAGCAGGGCAAAGTACTGCCAGGTCCCCATCCTCCTCCCAGTCACTGGCATGTCTAAACCCTTGATTGCCACCACTGGGTCACCCCATCTTGTCAAGGGTCTTCCTCTGTTCCGCGGTCCCTCTGCTTGTCCAAGCATGATGTCCTTCTCCGGGGACTGGTCTTTCCTGACGACACGTCCGGGGCATGTGAGACAGCGACCTGCATGGATCAAGAAGTCGTTCAGGTCACCTTACTGGCCCATCTACTTGCTTCCTTGGTCCTCCGTCTGCCCACTCATCTTGTGGTCTTGCCTGTGAAGGGCGAGGACACAGGCTGGGTCAGGGCAGGAGAGGACCACAAGCTCATCTGCTCTCACTTGCCCTTGACCAGTAAGCCTTCTCAGGCCCAGAGAGGTTGAGAGACTTTCCCAGGGCCACACAGCAAAGAGAGGCCTAGAACCCTGGGCCCCCGAGTCTTCTCAGTGCTTCCCCTTGGCAGTCTGTGAGGAGTAGTTGCAAACCCTCGGTCATCACGGCCCCTGTGACAGAAATAAAGATAGAGGTCTTCCGAATGGAAGTTCTGGACAGGCCATGGCTAGCAAAAACCCCTGTCACCTGACCGTGGTTCCCAAGCTCTTTGTACCGTCCCTCCATCCTCCTGCCCAAGCCCAGTGCAGGGACCTGAGTTAGGGACTTCAGCTATGTAGGTGGGGACCACAGCAGTGAGAAGGGATTCTGAGGCTCGTCTACTTTGGAGCCAGCAGGTGCCCCGGTAGAGTAGAGGTTATGCAGTGGACTGCTAACCACAAGGTCGGCAGTTCAAAACCACCTGAGAAAGAAGAGGGTGGGTGAAGGGACACATTGGACAGTGTACAATATGAAAAGGTACTAAGAATTTGTAAATTATTAGGGGTTCATGGGGGAAGAGGGAGTGGAAATATGGGGAGCTGGAATTTTTTTAAAAATAAAAAGCTAGGGGCTGAGCCCCGGTGACATAGTGGTTGTGCGCGGGACTGCGGCCCACTGGAATGGAAGTTCAATTCCGGCTCCCAGGAGCAAAGGCTAGGCCTCCTGATCCCACCACCTGAGGGCAGTGATGCCTTAAAAAAAATAAATAAATAAAATAAATAAAAAATAAAGAGCTAGAGGAAAGAGGGAAAGAGGAGCTTATACCAAGGGTTCAAGTAGAAAATATTTGGAAATGAATATAGCAACATGTGTACAAATATGCTTAATACAAATGATGCATTGATATGTTTTAAGAGCTATAAGAGCCCCCAATAAAATCTATATTTTAAAAAATAGAAATTAGAGGCTGTCTGCTCCCTTGAAGTGTGACAGACTGGGAAGCCCCCATGGGATATTCTGTCCTGTCCTGTAGGGTCGTCGAGAGTCAGAACGGATTTAGCGATCATGAGTTTGACATATGGTTGGGTTTGCAGCCAGCAGGGGCGGCCTCACTAGTGGGCGCTCCCCACCCTACACACATACTGCAGTCCACAAGCTGGAATCTTCTGTCTCCACCCCACTCCATCCGGGGAGGCTCCAAAGGGGTAGACAGTCTCAAATCTCACAGCTAAACCTGGGCCTGGAACAGACGCCAGGGGCACACACACACACACACACGGTGAGAGGTCCAGCCCTCCAAAGTCCTCAGCAGCAAACTGTGGGCTTCTGTCAGCAAGCCTGTACTTTCCAGAGCCCAAGTAGGTACCTTAAACACACACACACACACACACACACAATTAAAGGTACAAGGGAACCGGAAAACAGCTAATTATCTGCCACCACTCCATCCATTATTGACCATTTCTGTGTGACATTAGACATGCATGTCTCACTGGTGGAAGTATCTCTCCCTCTGAATAATGAAAGCCTGATCACACAGACACCTGAGGGGGGGAGGAAGGACCTGTCTGCAGACCAATAGCACAGCCTGGTGGCCGGCTGAGGGATGACGCCTCCACGTGGCCCGCCCCCTGGGCTGGTGGGAAACATGGAGAAGAGGAATCTGAGAGGCAGGCTTGTTTCCCAGAGACATTTACTTTGTTGGCTGCATGTGGCCTGACCCAGAGAGTGGGCCAAGAAGGACACACGGACCCTGGCTGCTGAGGAGAGGTGGGAACAGGACGTGATGGGAGAGAGCCCCCCTCCCTGCCCCCCTTCCCTGCATACCTAAGATACAGCAGTCCATAAGCCAATCACGGCGTTTCAGCAAGTCGCCTTTCTGATTGCTTTCATGTCTTTACAATGATGGTCAGAAATTCTGGGCAGAAAGTTCGATCAAGAAGGGACGTTCCTGATAAAGGTTTTGCTCCTCGGAGATCACACAATCAACCTCCTGAGGGCTGGTGGAAGGAGCATATGCCCCTATGGGGAAGGCTTAATTAAAACCAAAGTTTGCAAGCACAGGCCACAAGAGGTGGTTTTTAGTGGGAATCTTATTAAGAGGTGAAGCTATTAACCCACATCCTCTGTAGAGCAGGAAACGCTGGATTAACCTCTAACCTTTGCATACAAAGAAAGCTAATGAGGAAAGCTGGCAGGGTGACAGGGAACTGTGATCTCTAAGTTTCATTTGCACATTTTCTGTAGCTCAGACATCCCAGTAAGTTCCTGTCCACGTCTGTGTCTCAGGAGAGGCATTCCCCACCACCCCAGCTCAGCCCCACCATCGTATTTTAATGAAACCCAGAGGCATTGACGAGTGAGTTTGGGACTGTAAATATTTGTGGTGGGAGACTACGTGTGTCTGCGTATTTAACTGTTGTTGTTGCTGCTTTCATTTAAAGTTACCATCTGTGTTTGCCACAAAGGAGTGATTTTCCTGAATCACCGTGTGGCGGTTAACCTACTATGTAGGCCCTCAATTCTCGGGATGGAAGCTCACCCGGATGAACGATTGGGTGGCCTTTCTGAGAATTAGGGACCATGATAGGCTGGGTTGTCTGGAGAAACAAATCCAAGGGCATTCACTAAAGGGTAAGAAAAAACTCTATGGAGAAGTCATTATAGATACAGAAGACTTCCCTTCCCCCGCGTCTGAGTCTTAAGACTCAGGTGGCTGCGGACCAATGATGTAAAAAGGTGAAGCGGGAAGCAGGGAGACCACGGCCAGTGGGTGCAGGGTCCCATGGCTCCAAGGTCACTGGAAACAGCACAGGGTGCCGACACCTCTCCGGGTGGGGCAGTCCACAAGGGCTGCCCTAGAGGCCAGGGAGCCCAGGTGTGTAAGGGGATAGGTCACTTGTAGAAAGTGTATGTGAAGAGCTGAGGCAGCCCTGCCTTACCCGAGGGATTAAAGCCACCAATCGTGGAGGCAAACACCCGAGTCATGTTCCTTCTGGTAGGAGCACCAAGAACTGTGACAATATCGTCCCCATTATCTTTCTGCCCCCGAGTCCACACCCAAGGAGACATCAGAGGAACCATCTGCAGTGGTTCCCAACCTTCCTAAAGACTCCACCCTTTCATACAGTTCCTCATGTTGGGGTGACCCCCACCCCCACCCTAAAATTATTTTCCTTGCTACTTCATCGCTGTCATTTTGCTACTGTGATGAATCGAGTGATCTCTGGGAAAGGGTCGTTCGACCCCCAAAGGGATCAGGGCCCACAGGTTGAGAACCACCAGTCTACACAGTCAGAAGTTTGCACTCTTCACATGTCTGAGTGTTTAACTATAGACAACTGTTGTTGTTTTGTTGTTGTCGTTTTCATTTAAAGTTACCAAGTTCGTGTCCTGACACGCTGAGTCGGATTAAAGGGGACCAGAGAGGTGACCACGGAGGGCCGTGCCTGGGCGAGGCCCACCTTCTGCTATTGTGGGGACACAGAGTGTAGTGACATCATCGTCTCCCAGACAATCTTCTGGCTCTGAGGTGGGCACTCCGGGCTATGTAGAGTCAGGTCCTTGATTTTAGGGGACACGCGCCTTTTTTAAAAAAGGCAGAACATTTTTTAAAAAGCATTAAAAACCTCACCTGTCGCCACGGAGCGCGTTACACTCCATAGTAGTCTCTTTCGTGTTTTTCTACCCGCCCTAGACAGTCCCTAGGCTGTGGGGTTTTTGAAGAGGGGAGTCTTTGTTTGGGGGCTGTGGGCTTGCCATTCCACATCCAGCCGCTAGAGGGGAGTACAACCCGCGTTGGAAAAGAGGGCTGCTGCGGTTTCTCTGGGGGGTTTGCTCTGGGATTTTTCTTGCGGGGGAAGATCTTCAAAACGTCCAGTCTCTGGGTATTGGACCCCTTCTGAGGGGTCCTCATGGTGGACTGTAAGAACCAATGACGAATCCTCACCCACCACCCACCCCGCCCAGGCTCCCAGGAAGGTTCAGGGACCTCAGAGGGAGAAGCCTTCTGCACCCTCTGCAGAGACACTCCTCCGGGCTCCCCCGCGAGCTCCTGTTTTTCTGAAGCTACTAGGATTTATAAGAAGGCTCCCTGGTGCGTAGCGGGTTACACGGTCAGCAGTTCAAATCCATCAGCCTCTCTGAAGGAGAAAGACGAGGCTTTCTGCTCCTGTAATGATTCAAGTCTCTGAAACCCACAGAGGCAGCTCCACCCCGCCCAACAGGGTCGCTATACCTTGAAATCAACTCAAGGGCAGTGAGTTTGCGGTTTGGGGTTTTGCTTTTGTTTTCCATGGACATGGGGGAGGGATTCACTACACCATATCGTAACCGTGGAGATAGTTTTCATTCAAATCTCTTTGTAAAATCACGTATGCGCATTCTATTTTTCTTGTTGAGGTGATTACACAACAAAATACAGCAATTCGTCAACAGCTCCACGGAGAGGACCAGGGGCCCCAGGTTTGGGCTTCAAGGGGCACCACCAGGCCCAGCCTCCACTGGCACAACACAGCTGCCTTCTCAGGTGCCCCTGTAATTTCTTTGTCGGTGTGGTGCTGTGAGTGGGGTGAAGGTTTACAGGGGCGCTGAACAGTTCTCCTGAACACTGAGCACATGATGCAAGTACAGTTTGTTTCTTTGAGTTCAATGCCACCCTACCCCCGCCCCAGCCCCTGCCATCTTTTTCCCACTTGCCCACTCCTCCCTCTGGCCTGGCCCTTCTGAACTGTGACCTTGGGCAAAGCCCCACCCTCTTCAGCTCCAAGAGCTGATTCTTGTAAGGCAGTGGTTCTCAATCTTCCTAATGCTGTGACCCTCTAATACAGTTTTCTCATGTGGTGACCCCCAGCCATAAAATTATTTTGTTGCTACTTCATAACTGTCATTTTGCTACTGTTATGAATTGGACAACGCCTGTGAAAAGGTCCTTCGACACCCAAAGGGGTTACAACCCACAGGTTGAGAACTGCCGGTCTAAGGCATAGGTCGGCAAACTGCGGCTCACGAGCCATAGGCAGTGCTTTTCGTGAGAATGTGTGGCTCTGAAGTAACATTGAAAACATCTTTTTCTTTTTTCTTTTTTTGGCATCACTGCTCTTTGGTGGTCGTGGGAGCTACCTGCTCCTGAGAGCCACCGCTGGATCTGAACCACTTACGCCACCGGGGCTCAGCCTGCATGGAAGAAGCGCACCAGCCTGTGTGACCACGAGCTATTGAAGGGATCCAGTGTTAGGTGTCAAAGAACTAAAATTATATCATTATAATTTAGGGGGAGTACAGATTGGTGACCCAAAGCCCATCAATAGGTGAAGTGACATCCTCTTACAGAGGGGTTGTAGGGAGAAGGTGAGCCAGTTAAAGTACAGTTTAGTAACAATGAAATATGGATCTTTCCTCTAGTTCTCAAATGCTTCCTCTTACCCACTATCATGCTCCCGGTTCTACCAGACACAAGACCAACTAGAACAGGGGATGTACACTGGAGTCGGAAACATGGGGGATTTAGGATAGATATTCCCTCAGGGCAAGTGATGGGAGTGGTGATACTGGGAGGGTGGAAGGATCTATATATAACCTCCTCTCTGGGGCCAACAGGGAAGTGAGTGAAGGGACACATTGGACAGTGTATGATATGAAATAACAATTTGTAAATTATTAAAGGTTCATGGGGGGGGAGGGAAATATAGGGAGGTGGAACTGGAGGCCTAAGTGGAGGGAGGATGTATTGAGAGTGATGATGGCAACAAGTGTGAAAATGAGGTCTTCTTTATGCGTGTGATGTCTTGGCCTGTGTAGGTATCAGAAGGATGGCAGCTTCATAGGAAGAGTATGGTGGTGTTCCACCACCTTCTGTGTTTTTGAGAGGATTGACTAAGATCAACATTCACTCTTCTCTGAATATTGGGTAGCCATTCTCCAGAGTGGCCATCTGGTCCTTGGTTTTTCCTTCGTTGGCAGTATTGTGTTTTTTTTTTTTAATACCATTTTTAGACTTGGGTCTGATAATCAGGAGGGACCAGTCCCTGGAAAAGGGACTGATGCTTGGGTGGATGATCAGCGAGCAAAAGGAAAGTCCTCAGGAAGAGGGGTAGGCACAGGGGCTGCAAGGAAGAGTTTGGGCACAGCAGGAATTGTGAGACCAGCGCAAGCCGAGGCAGGGGTTTTGTTCTGTTGTCTGTGGCCGTGACTATGGTTGAGCACTTAGTCAACAACACCTCACAGTAGCAAGGACAGCGGGCAAAACCAGCAGCCAGCACTCTTCCCGACTAAGAGAGGCTGAGAGTCCTGGCTTTGAGAACAGGGGAGAGAGGAGGATGCCCATCATCCCCACTCTAAATCCACACTAAACTGGGAGTCCTAGCCGGAGTAGTAAGACAATAACGAGGAAAGCAATTGTGTGAGCCCGGGTAGACTAGAGAAACAAATGCATAGACACGAATATGGATATAAGGGTAAGGTTTATCTATAAGAGGAATGAAACATTGAGAAAGCATCCCAACCGATTCCAGTTCAAAATCATAAGTCCAATATTAGCCCATATGCCCTATACCAGTCTACAATGTTTCCTTCCGACTCACCAAGTCACAGGTCAGTGGGTGCAGAGTCCCGGCGCTGGCAGGCATCTCCCAATGGCTCCCTGCTTCCAGGACTCAGGGTCCATCAACAGCATCCAGTGGTGGTAGAAGCAACTCAGTGCTGGCAGGGATCTCCACGCGGCTTCTCCAGCTTCAGAGGTCTGGTTCCATCAGGGTAAGGTTGTGTGGCTTCTCCTCCGGCTCCTCCAGCTCCTGGGAGACTGCCATCTTGTCTTGTCCGTAGTTTGTCGTCTCAGAGACTGACTCCCAACAACTGGGGAGATGGCCTGTTATCTCCACGTGGGAAATATCATGAGATTTCTCAGAAGTCTCAGGAGAAAGCCATGTCCACACAGAAGCCTTATTGGCTACTCAATGACAATCTCCAAATTAGCAATCTAGACTCCGCCCCTAGACTTCCAATCATGAAATGGACATCAAGCACATGCCTGCCACAGTGATCCAGTTTGGAAAAGAAGAGATGATACTATCTATATTGTGCAGTTATGTGAGCTTACACACAGAAAACCCTAAAATTCTCCAAGAAAACTGGTGGAACTAATCCAAGGATTTAGCGGCCTTGGAAGACACATAATCAACACCAAATATCTGTTGGATTCCTCTACAAAGAATACTCCAAAAAAGAAATCAAAATAGCCATATCCTTTACAATAACCACCCCAAAAAGGGTAACATATCTAGCAATTAACCTAATCGGGGACTTATGAGACTTATACCATGAAAATTGTAAGACACTACTACAAGAGACTAACAGAACTATTTAAAAAATGGGAAAGCATGTGTGCTCATGGAATGGAAAACCTGATACAGTGAAAATGCCAATTCTCCCTAAAGTGATCTACAGATAACAATGCAACTCCCATACAAGCCCCAGCAGCATTCTTTAGTGAAACAGAAAAGCTAATAACCAATTTTGTAGTGAGAGGATAGGAATCCCAAAAAGCCAAAGCAATATTAAAGAAAAATCACCTAGCAGGATCCCCCATGCTCCTAGCCACTCTAATCAGAACAGCCAAGTACTGGTTGGGCAATAGACACATAAACCAGTGGAAGAGAACTGAGAACTCAGAATTAAGCTCAGCCATCTTTGGAAAACTGATTTTTGTCAAAGAGTCAAAGTCCATTCAGGGGGTCAGTCTCTTTTTTAAAAAGGCTGGTAAAATTTTGATATCCACCTGAAGAAAAATGATGTAAGACTCATACCTCACACTATACACAGCCACTAGCTCAGAATGAGTTCAAGGCCTAAATGTTAAACTTGAAGCCACACATGAAAATGCAGAGAGGAAACTGTGAGACCCAAAGTGTTGTAAAAATGGTCTAATTAAGACCTCATAAAAATTTAAAACATGCTCATCAGAAGACTTCATCAAATAAGTACATTTCCCCCTTGCAGACTTGGGGGAAATTTTGGAAGAACTGATCTAATAAAGAGTCTAATATCAGTGTCCACCACCCTGAGGCCCGATGAACTCAATAATGCCCAGTTACCTCTGCTGACCTCCCTGAAAGAAATGACAGAAGGTCCAAGCTAATCCAACAGAGACCAGTGGAGCACAGAACTCAGCCCTCGGTCACCCTTCGAGCCTCGAACTGAATTCACCCCCATGGCACAAATTTCACGCTGTTGTTGTTGCTCTTACTGTTGTTGTCAACACGCATAGAGGGTGACTAAGGGCACCAAGGTATAAATTAAAATTTTTTAATTTTTTAAAAGATCAAAAACAAAGGCTGAGCCCCAGTGATGTAATGGTTGTGTGCTAGACTGCGGCCCACAGGGTTGGCGGTTCAAATCCAGCAGCAGCTCTCCAGGAGCAAGGCTGAGCCTCCTACCCCACCAGGGCAGTGATGCCACACACAAAAAATCAAAAACAAAAAGATTACACAATCACAAAGTAGGCAAAGGACATGAATAGAACCTTCACTAAAGAGGAGACGCAGGCAGCCAATATAGAGTCACAAGGACATATGTCAGAGGAAGGGGTTGTGCCACATGCACATCTTGTAGGAAAGGGAGCTATTGGGGTCCCATGTGGCAAGATCAGACCCCAGACCCCTGGATGAGGCTAAACAGGTTAGGTTAGAGATCATGAACATCAGCATGTGAATCCAACCACAGGCTTCAACAGAAGGGAACCATCATCCTAACAGCAGGGGAGTCGGCTCTGTCTTGAGACATACAAAGGCCTCAGATAACTGGAAACCACAGGGAGAACAGCTAACTTAACTTCCACATCAAAGGCAGGTAAATAGTTTGCTTCATATTTTGGAGTATATAATTGTGGAGAAGTTCTGTCTTCATCCCACTGAAGACAACTTGAGCCTATTGAAGGTGCACATGGCCAGATGACTGCTAGAGATGCACACAACCCATGAGCTCCCTTTGGTCATGCAGCAGAATAGCAGGGAGACAATGGGACAATGAGACATCCCCAAGGTTCTCAGGAGCACCCCCTGACTGGCAAGCATCGAAGGTGTTCCGCACCAAACACCAAACCCGCTACCCTTGAGTCCCTCCCAGCTCAGGGTGACCCTCTAGGAGAGGGTAGCCCCACCCTTGGAGTTTCTGGGACTGTGGACCTTTATAAGGACAGACAGCTGCATTGCCTGGCGGATTCAAACTGCTGACCTTGGGGTTAGCAGCCCAGCACCTAATCCGCTTATACCGCCAGGGGCTCCAAATGCATACAAAAGGAGCCCTGATGGCACAGTAGGTTAAGCATGGGCCTGCTAGCCAGGAGGCTAACAGTTCAAGCACAACGGTCCCCTCAAAGGAGGAAGATGAGGCTGTCCAGGTGGGTCCTCCAGCTCCAAGACTCTGGCTCAATCAGTGAGTCTCCATGTGGCTGGGCACCAGGAATGCGAAGCAGAGAGTGTGTCCTGCCTCCACTGAGGACAATAGGAGTCCCCAGAATCCTTAGGAGAAGTCCATGTCCACACAGAGGCCTCCTTGGCTAGACACCCCTTCCTCAAGTAAACAGGAAATGATGTGACTGCCACAGTGGAGATATACCTCCCACCACCCACCCCATAGGGAGCTGGAGCAGGGCTCTGAAGCTCTGATGATCCCTCACGTCACCTTCCAAGACCTGCATCAGGGTTTCGGGTGCTCCAGAGGGGAGGGGTACCTGTAAACCAGGGAGCGCAGAGAAGATGCTCTGGTGCTATGTTCTGGCCATTGCAACACTAATTGTAGCATTTGCATCATGTCCCATTTTTATTCTGCCCAGACTCTGATTGTCAGTAATTTCCCTTAATTGTGAGCTCTGATGGAAAGGAAAGGAAGGAACAAAGCACACTGAGTATGAAACCACATGCTCTGTTGTTTTTTCCCCCCTCACTTGCCAAGTCTCTTAATTATGTCCCTTAGGTTCTGCATCATGATGAGATCCATTGTGTTTCTCAGAATCCCTACATAGGTGTTAACGTTGAACAGGTACAGTCGCCAGCATCGACCATGCCCACCACTGAACGTGCACCCCCTAACTCAGTCCTCGCAGTGATGCTATGGGGTGGGGATGTGCCCTTGCTATCCTGAATTTTGCAGTTGAAGAAACTGAGGCAGAGGAGAATGAAATAACTTCCTTGAAGTCACAGGGCTGCTCAGTGGGGGATCCAGATTTCAGCCCAGATGACCTAATGTTGCAGGTTTCGGGGTTTTGCTCTGCTGCCCCCGTGCACAGCGGTGCTTGTAAGCTGCCACAGAAGCCATACCCAATGGTACAGGGACCCCACACACAGTGGAATGAGACACTGCCCAGTCCTGCACTGTCCCCCACCTGCTGGGGGTGAGACCACGGTGGTCCGAAGGGTTTCCAGTGGTTGAGCTTCATCCCAGCTTCTGATACATACATCACGGGTTCTACAGACAGTTGTACAGCGATCATTATTGTTTATTATAAGAATGGCATAGAGAACATGAGAGAGAGAGAAACAATAAGAGTTAGACACAGTTCATACCAGGGTAACATGCTCCACCCCATGTGTTGGTCCGCGTGGAGAGAGAGGCAGGAGAGAGGATTACATGATGAGGGAGAGGAACCCAGAGCGTCCAGCGCTCAGGGGCAGGAGAACAGCAGGAGAGAGGCAGGAGCGAGAGTGGTGAACATTAATTGCCCCGTTTAAATAGCCTTATGGGAGACTGATGGGCCCTATCGTCACTGGTTAGGACATGTCACAAGAGGGGACTATCTCAAAGGCTATATGGTGATAACGGCTTAGGGATGTGTACGTAACTAAGGGATGTGTAAGGGAAGACCTCAGACTCCTGGAGGTAGATGAACAGGTTTGTCCTGTTAGGGGTCATTGACAATGGCTCTTGAATCCCAATGACAGACCTCTAAGGAAGGGAGCCATCATCCTAACTTGAGTCAGGCAGAGCCCTCAGGTAACTGGGCGCATCAGGGAGAATAACTAGCTTAGTCAGCTTCATCGTGAGTCATACGAAGACCTCATAGCATGGGGGGCCGCAGGGAGCATAGCTAGCAACTTGCACACTAAATGTTGGTAAATAGCTTGCTTAATATTTTAGAGTATAGGATGTGGAAAAGTCCCGTCTTCATCCCACACTCCGTCAGGTGTCCGGGGGTGGGTTTCACTACACCCTTTTCTCTTCAAAGGCCCACCTGCCCAAGGAGAGCTATGTGGAGGAAGTGGTTGAAGGGATAGTAGGGCGTGAAGGAGGATGGGAGTTGCAGCAGAAGAGACAATGATGGTATCCTGATTCGCTCATCCTCCCACAGCCTACCGTGGAAATAAACAAATGTCTTCCCACCTATCTATCTATACAGATGGGAAACGTATGCTGGCATATCATTCCACTGTCCCAACAGTGATGTCCAACAAACCACCCAAACAACAGCCACTGTCTTGCTCCCAACGTTGCCGGGCAGCTGAGTGGCTCTTCTGCTCCCACCTGTGCTCACTGCACACCTCCAGTGGGCTGCAGTGGGGAGTGGCAAGCAGCAACACTGTGGATGTGGCAGTCACACCATCTCTTGGCAAGTTGAGACTATGAAGAGTGAAGGGGTGGAGTTTAGTGTGGGATGAAGATAGGACTTTTCCACAATTATGTATGCTCCAAAATATCGACCAAATATTAGCAACCATTTGCCAGATCAAAAGCTTTGGGAGTTATTCTCCCTAAAGGTCCCAGCTATCTAGAAATCTCTGTGTCAGACACAAAAGATAGGGCTGAATCCCTGCTATTAGGACAATGGGTCTCTTTCTCTCTCACACACACACACACACACCCCAAAACTTTAGTTAAATCAATTCTCTGGGCAATCAAAGGTAGGCAGCCATCAGAAAGCTTAAATCCACCCTTCGTGTCACATGGGAAACCCATACGTTCCTGTAATGTGTACCTGTAGCACAACCCTTTCCTGTGACCTAGGTCCTTACTTGTAATGAGGGGCCTTGCATAGTGCCAAAAAGTAAGTAAGGCTTGGTTAGAATAAAGAAGCTCTGGGCTGAGCCCTAGTGGCTCAGTGGTTGTGCGCGGGACTGCAGCCCACTGGGATGGAGGTTCAATTCCCGCTCACAGGAGCAAAGGCTGGGCCTCCCACTCCCACCACCAGGGCAGTGATAGCTAAAGAAAAAAAAATTAATTTTTTTTAAAAAAGCTCTCTCACCCATGCCCTCTCCCCTCTCGCTCTCTCCACGTGGACCACCAGACGGGGCTGAGGCAAGCATGCTACCATGAAACGTGCCTGTCTCCATCATCTCTCTCTTTCTCGCGCTCTCTATGACTTTACTATAATAATGAATAAGTCTCGCTGTGCAACTGCACCTATCAAATCCACTATGTCCTATCGGAGGCTGGCTTCCTCTGATAGATTAGCCTGCCAATCAGGTCGCAGCTTGGTGACCTCATTTGGAGGTGCTACAGAGATAAATGACTCACTGGAGGCCGGACACAGATACCGTCCCTGGGAGACATTCCTGTTGACAAGACGCATGGGGACACGCTGATGGAGCCAGAGCCCAGGCGCTGGAGGAGCCACGTGGAGACCCACATCAGTGCTGATCTTCTTCCACCACCACTGGATGCACAAAGACTCTCATTCACTGACTTGTGATCTTCCTGCCTCCAGCATCACTGCGTGGCTGCGTGAGTCTAAAGAGGAATTCAGGGACTGGTATTGGACGTATGGGCTAACATCAGACTTGTGGACTTGATCTGGACTGGGCTGGTATGTTTCTAATATACAATTAATTATTCTTTTATATAAAGCTCTTTCTTAGACATGTAATGAGTGTCATGAATCTGTTTCTCTAGTCTACGCAGACTGACACAACTAATCTTGACTGAACTTTTTCAGCCACGTGTGGAGCTTGATTGGTCTGAGCTGATTTGAGCATTGCCTGGGAGGACTCAGCTGGCCTCCACAGGCCCTCACACCCAATAGGGTAGCTCAGGCCTGGCCTCGGGACAATGTCAGGAACTCGACAGATACATGAAGCATCTTTCAGGCAGCGTCTCGGCCAGCACGGTGTCCCAGCATGCTGCCACCTCCCTCATCCAACTGGAGGCATTTCCTGTGCATCTGAGCAGAACGACACTCTGTCGGGTTTCCAGCGGTTGCTTTTGGGAAGTAGAGAGCCAGCAGGAGAGTTGATGCACTTGAATCATGGTGCTGGAGGAACCCTGGAAGGACCGACATCCAGAAGAACAAACAAATCTACCTTGGAAGAAGCACCACCGAGCACTCCTTGGATGTGAGGAGCGTGAGACTGTATCCCATGTACTTTGGACGTGTTGTCAAGAGACAGGAGAGTCCCTAGAGAAGGACATCATGCTCAGTGAGACAGCGGGCCAGCAAAAATGAGATCTTCGAAGAGGGGAGGGGAGGAGCCAGTGGCTTCCTCGATGGGCTCAATCTTGAGTCAGGACCCGGCAGGGTTTACTTCTGTTATATTTGGATGGGGTCACGATGAGTCAGAATCGTCTTCACAGCCCTTCCAACGACAGCATACACATATGGTGGCACACGCAGTTAAGCATCAGACCACTAACCTGTCAGTTCAAGATCCCGGAGCCACCTCAGAAGACAAGCCAGGCAGCCTCCCCTCAGAGTCACAGCTTTGGAGAGCCCCGAGGAGCAGTCCCACCTGGCTCCTATGGAGTCATCATGGATCAGGAGAGAGTCCAGAGCAGCAGTTCTCAACCTGTGGGTCACGACCCCTCTGGGTGTCCATGGACGACCTTTTCACAGGGGTCGCCTTAACAGTAGCAAAATGACGGTGATGAAGTAGTGAAATGAGGGAGGCCTTCAAGGAGATGCTGCCCCCTGCTTTATGGTTGACGGGGATGGGGGGGGGGGGAGTCACCACAATGTGAGGAACTGTATTAAAGGGTTGCGGCTTTAGAAAAGTTGAGAGCCACTGCCCTAGGGCAAGGAGCATTCCCAACTCGCACAGACGCTCTATGGGTGCCTACACTGGCAGCTGCAAGCCAACTCAGGAGTGAGCCTAGAATTAGACTTGGTGAGCTGGATGAGAGCAAGAATTCTGAAGCCAGATACAGGGGGTTCAAATCCCAACCCGACTACGTATCGGCTCTGTGACCCTGAGCAAGTTCCTTAACCACTCCATGCCTTAATGTCACCTATGGAAAAGAAGCAATTCAGTGCCTCTGATTCTGCTTGTCATGATGTGCAACCATGATTGATGGCCTTTTCTAAAGTATTCTGCCTCCAGTTGCCTACACTCAATGGCCCTATGCAAAAACTCTTCTTCCTTCACCCAAGGTGCCCACTGGTGTCTTTCTTTCTTTCTCTTTAGTAGTTTTGTTGATATAACAATCACGTGGCATACACTTCCATGGTTAAGTCTCTTTTAAAAAGAGCTGTATATTCATCACCACAATCAGTTCTAGTGTCCCCTTCCCCTCCCACTTACATTACTAGCCCCCCAATTCCCCTCACCCTCCCAAATCCCCATGCTCATTGAACCATTTATCTGTTATTGTCTCTATGCATTGTATTGTGCATATTCATGGCATCATTTAAAAAAATAATAATTACTCTGGAACAATAATAATAACTAACAGCAAGTACAAGTTAGAAGCCATGTTAAAAACGATCATGGTCATGATCGTACACCTCTTCTCGGTGTGATTGGACTATTGAATTGTGTGAGATAGGGATGGAGGGCCAACAGTTTGAGAAAAGGAGCCATGCGATCCACTCTGAGGGTCGTGGTGAAACAAGCTGAGGGTAGGCGTGAATAACAAGCTGTGGATTCCGTCACTGCTGGGTGTTTGGCATCAGTATGTGCATTGCTCTCCAACAGTCCCTCCAACGGGTATGTAAGGAGAAAGCCCATCTCGGATATGATGCTCAAACGCCAACCTCCTCCATGCACTTCCAACCACCTATAAAGCCAAGACATCGAGAAGCAAGACACAGCACAACACTGGCTCTGAAACAGACAGCCCCTACATAGTGTCCAGAGAAGAACACGAAATAAGTAGGAACGATAGCATTGTGACAGGAGGTCCCGGCAAGGCTCAGATTGTATCCGGTTTCGTGGAGATTTCGTCCTTCTTTTGGAGCACACAGTGGAAACTCACACAAACTCATTTGAGGCCAAGAACTATGTCTAAAGTGTCAGTTCTGTGCTGTTGGCTGCAGAGGGCACAGTAGGCCACGTTTACAGGTTGAGACTGGAGGACTTGGTCCCTCCCGCCCAGCAGACACAGCCAGGCTTTGGCAACCAGGCAACCTTCGGGGTGAGGGGTGGCCTTAAGCTCTGGCAGCACCAATGATAACTCAACTGATTGGGACAAGACATTTCCAAGAACCGTCTGAGTCTCAGCTTTCCTGAAGACACTCCTTCACAGGGGGAAGGAAGGGCCACAGACGGAAAACTCAGCCTCAGGCCTTCAACAGTTGCTATGTCCCTGGAGCAGGACAGTATGCTTGGTAAAGGAGAGGGGCAGGGAAAATGAGGGAGGCCCTTAACGAGATGGATTGACCTGGCGGCTGCAACCGTGGGCCCCAGGGACACAGCCACATCACCCTTGTGATCGTGAAGATGGTGCGGGACAAGGCAGGCGTGGCTCTCTGGTGCTCAGGGTGCCTCTGTGGTGGAACAAAGTGAGATGTTTTCATTTGTGTTCTGTAGTTTCCCTCTCTGGGGTTCTCAGCCCCATTGCAAGGGGCTACACAGAGCTCACAGACAACATTCACGATGAAAGGGTTTATTAAGGAAGCGAACAGGCTGTGAGGGCAGTGAGAGACGCTCAAGAAGGATGCTTGTCAGGACGTGTGGCCCGAAGAGGCATCCCATCCTGCTGGAAGCCCCAGCCCAAAGGTAGTCAGCTCAAGCTCGATGGCTTATCTAGCCCACTTCCCCAATTCTGTGTCCAGAGGCACCCCGATTCCCAAGCCAGCCTCCTGCACAAAAGCACTCGGCTTTACCCGCTCCCTGGGCTGGGAAGCCCATCACGTGGTCCCATACTCTGTCTGACTCCTGATTCTGCTGCTGCTCCTTGGATGATGTAGCCGTCCTCTGGATGCAGGAGGTTCTTTGCATAGGAATCTCGGGTCTAGAGGATGCGCTCCACTCCTGGCTCTAGCTGGTAATGGGATCGTGTTAGCCCGGGTAGACTAGAGAAACAAATCCAGGGAGACTTAGATGTGTGTGAGAGAGAACTTTGTATAAAAGAGTAATTATAGATTGAGAAAAGATCCCAGCCCAGTCCAGATCAAGTCCATAAGTCCGATATCACCCCATATATCTGATACCAATCTATAAATTCCTCTTCAGACTCACACAACCCATGCAATGACGCCGAATGCAGGGAGATCACAGGCCAGCGGGTGGGAAGTCTTGTGGATCCAGTGGCAGTGGAAGCATCTCAGCACTGGCAGGGGTCTCCATGTGGGTCTTCCAGCTTCAAGGCTCTAGTGTAGCTCCGTGCATCTTGTCAGTAAGAAGAATAAGCAGAGTCTGTGTGTAACTGGCCTCCAGTGAGCTATTTATAGCCTCGACACCTCCAAATGAGGTCATCAAGCTGGGACCTGATGGACGGGCATGGCCCCACCCTTTCACAAGATGACAGATTATGAACTGCCACAGAGATCCTTCCCCCGCTTGGGAGTGGGGGTGGTGGGGGTGGTTCATTTTCTACACAGCAGGGAATCCTGTTCACAATCACTCACAGGTGATTCCCACCAGGATCTTCCCCCACCTGCTTATGGGAAAGGTCATAGGTTGGGCGTGAGAGAGACTTGGACTGGAAGAGCCAGATTACATGATTCCCTGTCCCTACACCAACTCCAGGATGGCTAACAGCAAGGTTGAAAAGAAAGAAGAAATGTATCAGCCAGCATCCCTTCAGGGAGTCAGAACCCCACCAGTTACTTCAACAGAGGGGTTTAACATAAAGAACAGCTTTCACAGTGGTGCTGGAAGGAGCCATGGCTGTGTTGTGCTTACATCACATTAGGCTGTGATCCCGTGGTCACCAGTTTGAACCCACCACCCGCTTCTCAGGAGAAAGACTGGATTTTCTACTCTGAGAAACAGTTACCATATCAGAAACCCACAGGGGGAAGGGGGTGTTTTGCTGAGCCAGCAATGCCTCAATGGCAGTGAGTTTAGTTGTCTGTTGGTTTGGGTTTGTTTGATTTTTTTAGAGGTAGCATACAGAGTGGTGCTTGGACCCTGGACCACGCTGAGACGATGCTGGGAAGCCCCACCACCCTGGGAGAAGTACTCGGTGATGAGGAGGACATCGTAATTGCTCTGGGTAATGAGAGGGACATGCTAATTTTTCATTCCCTCCCCCACCCCACCCCCACCCCCAGGCAAACTGGCCACGTTCAAATGCCAAGCAGGCGCAGGCTGGTCCAGGCACCGACTTCCTTTGCATGGTGGCCTCTCTCCTGGAAGTCTCCCAGGAGACTACTTGCAGCTGCTCAGCGTTCCCTTTCCTTCAGCTCCTCAACGCCGCCCCACCCCGCACCCCCAAAAGAACCGATAAACACAATCTGCTCGCATCCCTGCATCTTCAAAACACCTCCGGCCTCCCGAACGCCTGGGGAACGGAATCCAAATTGCATCCATAAGATATAAGGATATTGCCAGCCAGCTCCAACGATCAGGCTTCTGAGGGGACCGGGGGCCCCTGCCCTTCGGAATCCAGCCCCACCGTGGGGGGAGCACGCTGTCGTGTGAGTCTGCCGTGCGTGGCTGGGGATGGAAGGTCCCGCGGGCAGTGCCGCAGGCAGCAGTGGGGGGTGTGCAGTCCAGTGAGCGGCAAATCCCACCCCCTGGCTCCTCTGTCTCCTGGCTGTGCCACCGAAAGGGGTTACTCAGCCTCAGTGGACAGTGAGGAGCCCGTGCTACTTGCTGTTGGGGGTGTCAGGTCAGTTCCCAAGGCTGCTGTCTGGACAGGAGGAGGTCGCCGCCTCTTTTCCTCAGCTAGTGCATCCCTACTGACAAGTGGTTTGCCCACCAACAGTGAAACATAGAACTCTGCGGGAAGCAGCAGACCTAGCTTGCCGTGAGCGCTCCGTGGAATCTTAGAGAGAGGAGAGACTGGTTCTCTCCTCTGGACACAAGAGGTGAGGATAGGAGAGACCCAGCTCAGGGCTCCAGCTCAGGGGCCCGCTCTCCCCACTCCTTCCCGGCACCTTGGGGTACTCGCCTTCCCGCATCTCTCTTCCTCAGGAGATGGCTGGTGTCTGGACCAGGCACCACACCTCATTCGCCCATGAAATGCAATGAGAGCCCCCTCACAGACAGGAGGCCGTCCCATAATCACTGGTGCCATCTGACTCCGGCGGATAGAAACCCGCAGAGTGCCTGTGCGCTGGGTTTCATGTCAACTCCAGGGAGCCAGGCTTCTCCCACGATAGGATCTAAGAGCAGGCGACCCACTCTCCATGATGGCATCTTCATCTGGGAAGCAGCCACTCGAGCACCGGGTCAAAAACCAAGCTCACGGCCATCCAGTGAATGCTGACTCCTGGAGGCCCTACAGGGCAGGGCAGAGCTGCCTGTGTGAGTCTCCCAGAGCATAATTGCCTACAGGAGTAGAAAGCCCTGTCTTTCTCCATCAGAGCGGCTGGTGGTTTCAAACTGCGGCCCTTGAGGATTGCAGGCCACCCTGTAGCCCACCATCTGAGCACTGTCTTGATACAATCGAGGGAGGTTTCCCTTGGGGTCTGGCCTACGTGCGTGTGGGGTAAGACGCTGGCTCACTTCCATGGTGAATCTGGATGCCACAACTGGTTTGTCGCCCCCGTTACACCATCTGCTGATCACAGGAGGCCTCGGGGGACTGCTGACCTGGGATTCCTTCTGACAGTCTGGGATGCATTCGACTGGACTTCTAGCAGCTTGTGTCTTCCTGCTTCCTATTCATTAGCCCACGCAGTGGCAGGAGCCTAGAGAAGCCTCCAGCTGACATCTGACCCAAAGACTTGAATCGCACTAGACAATGCAAAGCCTTTCTGGATCTCAATCTCTTTCTATAGTCATACACAAACGTGTGTCACGGGTTGTGACTCTGTGGAGAACCCAGTTCTCTGTGGAGAACACAGTGCCTGTTACAAGGGGCAGCAAGAAGAGCCTGCCAGTCTGCCCCAAGACCTGGAAGGCCTTTCCACCGCTGGCCTTGTCTGGAAGGACCTCTGAGGACTAGCATTGCATCTGAAGGTGTTTGGCATCTCAAGGCGCTGGGTTCAGCAGGAACGTCCCTGGCCTCTCCTCTCCTCCCAGCTTCTCCATTGGGTGGTTTGTTTGCACACCTCCCCTCCTGAATGTTCAGAACTCTGATGGTGGCGTGGTTATGCACTGGACTGTGATCCTCATAGTCAGCAGTTCGACACACCAACAGCTCCGAGGGAGAAAGACTGGGCAGTTGCAATCTTTCAGAAACCCGCAGGGGGTCCCTGTGAGTCAGTATTGACTCAGTGGCAGCTCTTGAATGGTAGGCTCTGTGAAGGCTTTAAAGACCCCGGCCCATCTTTCAAATGAGGCATCCAACAACTGTGTCAGTTACGCCATCTACGGTCAACCTGAGGTAGGGGTGCAGTCTAGCCTGTCAATCAGGTCACAGCCTAATGATGTCATTTGGAGGCTCGATGAAGCGAAATGGAGGACAGACTCTTTGCTTCATATTCCTGATGACAAGCCACAGGGTGTTACGCTGATCAAGCCAGAACTGGGAGAGCCACATGGAGACCCACACCAGCCCTGAGATGCTTCCACCACCACTGGATCCACAAGACTTTCCACCCACCGGCCAGTGATCTTCCTGCACTCAGCATCATTGCAAGGCTCTGTGAGTCTAAAGAGGAATTTATGGACTAGTATTGGCATATGGGCTAGTATCAGACTTAAGGACTTGATCTGGACTAGGCTGGGATGTTCTCTGAATGTTCAATTGTTCTTTGATTTAAAGTTCTCTCTTACACACATATGAATCTCTCTGGGTTTGTTTTTCTAGTCAACCCAGTCTAGCACAATAACCATGAAATAAAAACATGCACATGGAGAACACAATGAGGTGTGATGCCTAATATTCAATATCAGAAAAAGCAAGTTATTGAAGCCACCAGCAGAAGAAGGCGGGGCCAGGTCAGGAGAGGTAGTGAGCTCCCCTGCCCTGGAGGTATGCAAACAGAACTGTGGCCCTGTGCTGAGGTCAGTGATAGGCCTGGACTTCGATAAAGCTTTGGGTGGCATCTCTGAGTTCTTCCCAACAGGATACGTGGCTGAGCCGAGCCAATGTGCCCTTCCCTGAATTTCAGATCCCCAACTTTGCACGCACATGCGGTGTGGTAGTTCCACACTCTGCTCGGCCGTTTGAACCCCTTCGCAGCTTGGCAGGAGAAGATCAGGCTTCCCACTCCTGGAAAGAGGGGCAGTTGCAGACACCCGGGGGCAGTTCTACCCTATCCTATCAGGATGCTAGGAAGCCCAGGAAGCCCAGTGAGAAGCCCAGAGAAGCCGGGATCCTACGACAGAGGTCACATCCACCCCCTTGAGGGTCTCCCTCTTCTTCTCTGCCCCCCTTGACTGGCCATGACATCCTTCTCCAGGATCGCTCTCTCCTGACAGCGTGTGGTGAGACGAAACCTTGTCATCTTTGTCATGGCGCTGGCTGACGTCTTCCAAGCGCGTCTGGTTTGAGCCTTTGTCACTTTCAATACTCTTGGCCAGCACCACGATTCCAATACAGGGCTTCTTCCGCGGTCTGCCTTATTCCGTGCGCCACTCTCACCTGCACTTGAGGCGGTTGAAAAGGCCAGGGCTTGGGAATGACGCAGGGCGGAAGCGCTCCCAAGGCAGATGGCTGGAGACTGCGCGCTAAGCCTGAACTTGACAGAGCCAGGCCCTCCTGGCTCCACACCCCAGGCAGAAACCGAACGGAACTTACTTCCCCCTCATGGGCTCTTCTTGCTCTTGTAGAAGCACACAGATTCCTTGGACTGGGTTATCTTACCTGGCACCCCACCCCCACCCTGCCCAGAGCTTGCCACGAGCTATGAATAAAACATCTTTCAACAAATGATCCCTCACACAGCTGATCTATTTCTGTCACTTGCCACCAGAATGAGTCCTAGAAGAAAAACGCACAGTTCAGAAATTGACTCCTCACTCTCTAATCCCAGAACCCTGAGTTTGAGCAGGGGTCCCCAAAGGACACCACCACCACCCCACCACCCCCGCGCACACACACACACACACCGGGTATGAGGGTACAGGTGTGTCTGTGTTGTGTCCAACTCAGACACTTGAATGATTTGGTAAAGACATGAAAATGTCCCGAACTCTCCTAGGGGGGGTTCTCAAGATGTATATTTAGGAAGCACACATTATCAGCTCTCCCGGAACAGCAGACCGCGGGCGCCCCTTCGCTCCCAGTGCCCCGTCTCCCTCCGCACCCCACACCCGCCGCAGAACACCCGGCCACAACCACAGTGCAGGCACTTGACGGGAGAATTGTGGGGTCAGGGCTGAAGGAGAGAGAAAATGTTTTCAGAGTGACGATGGCAACGTATGCGCAAATGTGCTTGACAGCATGGAAGGATGGGTGCATTGTGGTGACAGCTGTATGCGCCCCCAATAAAATGATTTTAAGAGAAAATAATCTCGGGGTCCTGTCTCTGAGACGCACACCACCCAGCCAGCGCCATGCCCCCACGTGTCTGGGGGATCCTGTTTGGGAGCGGGGGGCGGGGGAGGGGTCTTTGCAGAGGTCGTGAAGTGGAGGTGGAAGCCCCCTAAAGTAATGTGGGCCCTCGTCCCACGTCGAGCGGATACCAGCCACGTGAAGATGGGCACCGAGACCGAAGGGAGGCTGCCTCAGCGCGCGGCCCATCCAGGACCGCTGGCCGCCTCCTGCGGCCGGAAGAGAGGCCAGGGATTTAGGAGTGTCCTTTCCTCTCCCGCGGCGGCTGGGGGCGCGTTCCTGGGGAGCGAGGCGGCCTCTCCAGACCTGAGCGTGTACGCGTCTGTCTGTCTGAGGTCTCCCAGCTTGCCGCCAACTCCGCCGCCGCCGCCCTTTGTTAGGCAGCCTCAGGAAATGGATCCGCCCCTTGCCTTGGGGACTGGGAGCCCCAAACAGAAGGAAGGAAGCATAGCCGATCTGTACCTAGATCCAAACTCCTAGGGCGGGACCCAGAGGAGGGGGCTTCCCAAAGTCCCTGGGAGAACTGGAGTTGAAAGATAAGATATTTCCACACGCCCTGGGAAGCCTCCCTGGACTTTGACCTGCAGGGCCAGCCTCCTCTCCGTCCCCCCTACCCACCCCGTTCTTCCCACTGTTTTGCTGGGCCTGATCACACCCTCCTCAGACGACCGTCAGATGCCATGGTGCACAGGCTGGACAGACATACGTCAGCTCGCCTTCGATGCAGAGTCTGGAGTCTGGGAGCCTCAACTGACGCTTCTGCCTGCCTGTCTGTCTGTCTGTCATCTGTCTGTCCTGGGCTTCCAGCTCTGGTGTCTGAGTGTGCGGGTGCTGCGGGAGCACCGAGGACCATGTAGAGCTGGAAATGTGCTCACAGCGTTGGGGTGGGGGCTGTCACTAGACCTTCTTCCACACACTGGAGCCAGCCATGCCCGCCATCCTGGGCTTATAAGTCCATCTACCACCAGCCTGGCTTCAAGACTTCCATCTGTTTCAAGCCTTCGCTGCACACCACAAAGAAGGGGGTCATTTTGGCACCCTCCCTACTGGGGTTCACCCTCACTAGCAGGGCCAAAGATAGCCCCTCATGCCAAACAAGGTTGCAGTAACAGGGGCAGGCATGTACAAAAGCTTGTTTTTGTTTTTAAGGGACACAATTGAATCCATTCCACCTGGCTTGACCCTGTTCTGTGCAGAGCTGAGGCTGCAAGGTGTGCCAGAGGTGGGAAGGGTTTAATGAGAGAAATCTGCACTCCCGCCACCCTGTCTGGCAGGGACAGTGTCCACGTGTTGGTGCTATGGTTGTTGTCTTGCCTGTTGCAGGGAACAGTGGTCACCTCTAGGGACCCACGTTCTTGTTGTGCTCATGCGCACCTGTGCCTGATCGCCCCTGAACTGGAATGACAGCCCTGCCACCAAAGGAGGCCCCCAGTGGCAAATACCGTTTGGAAACGCCTCCCTCACGGCAAACCTTGAGCGGCTGGGGTGGATGGGCTCCTCATGCCATCTCCGTCCTCGAGTCCCGGTGGGACATGTGACACTTGCGCAGACAGGGAGAGAGAGCTGGAGAGCCAAAGAGTCCAGACACCAGAGTCACCAACCTCCCTGCCATCACGTGGGTGCTGATTCCGAGCAGCCCTACAGGCCGGAGCACAGCTGCCCCCTTTGGATTTCCGAGCGATCCCTCTTTACCGGAGCAGCGGTCTTTCTCCCTACCCGCGGCTGGTGGGTTTGACCTGATGACCTTGTGGTGAACGGCCCCACAAGTAACCAGCAATGATGCCACCAGGGCACCTCAGCAGAAAAGCCCAGCTCTTCGCCTGCGCCCACATCTTCCTGCTTGAACGTACTGCCCACACACAGCGGCCAGAGACTTAGCGCCGAGCGCCACTTGGTTTGGAGGTCAGGGAGCAGGAGCGAGCCTGGGAATTCTCTCTGGGTGACGTCCTGTTTAGCTTGGCCCTCTTCGTCGCCACAGCCCAGCTGCCAGCAGAGTTCTTGCCCTTGGCGGGCATCGGACGTTGACTTCTAATTCCGGCTGATTGCTTTGGACAAGTTGCCCAGCCTCCCCATTCCTATCTCGCCATTTATAAGTCTGGGATAATAATAGCTTCCTCTCTTGGGGGGAAATTTCAATGGCTTTTTTTTTTAACAGGGTGACATCATTTGTTCCCCTGAGCTTGCTCTGCCTGGAGAGGCAGGAAGCAGATTCCGGCCCGTGGCCAGTAAACTCTCACCCCAGGACAGTGTGTAAGACATGGATTGCCAAGTACATGTGAAGGCGAGGCCTCTGTTTCCTAAACAGGCATTCCCAGGCCTGTGCAGGGCCTCACACACAGCCCACTGAGTTCAGGGATTTGGGGGATGGACTTAGAGGCTGGACTGGGACTTCAGGAGCACTGGACTGCAAGTCAGGGACCCCCTGGGGGAAAGGGGGAGATCTTGGTACAGTCATTCAGCCTGTCTCCCCTTCTTCCACCAGGGGATACTAGGCCTTGTGTGCTTCCTCCAGGGACACTGCTCAGAACTCCACTAAACGGTGATCATGCTGGGAAAATGCCCTGGGCCAACTTGTTGCTAACTAGTGTCTTTTACCAGCACGCCAAAGGTGAGGATGCATTGAGTGTGTGTGTGTGTGTGTGTGTGTGTGTGTGTGTGTGTGTGTACCTGTCAAGAGAGACCATTCCCTGAAAAAGGATGTCATCATGCTTGGTAAAGCAGCAGGGCGGGGCAAAGAGGAAGACCCTCCATTGCCAGGGGCTCCACTCTCCAAACAGGTGGAGGAAGGCCCAGGGCCAGGACGTGTCCCTCTGGCATCCAGAGTGTCACTAGGAGTCTGAACTGACCCAGAAGCACCGAGGAACGGAGACCACCAGCCAACCCACCACATGTAACACGGATTAAAATCCAGTGAAGTTATTTAATGTCTGGCTTTTGCTTTTCGGAAAATTCATTTTATCCTTTTCCTTTGGCAGAACTCCTGCAGACATACAGAAGGCACGCCTTCTTCCTTCTTTGGATTCACCCTCCAAACATCGGGGCTAGTTAACCAATTCATCTTTTGTGCGTGAATCTGCGAACTCTGTACCCTTTATCCTGCTGGTGGGGGTGGGGGTGGGGGGGCTTTGAGGGATTTAGGGTATGTAGAAAGTTACCTGATAGTTCAGACAAGAAAAGCATTTCCTTCCTCTCTGGGCAGGACGACAGCCTTTGAAATGACACACCCTTCCAAAGCAGCAGGCCATTTGTCCTGGGCTTGGCATTTTAGGAAACTCAAACTGCTAAGGACACCAATTCTAACAATCTCTTCTGGAATTACCCAGGGGTGTCTGGACCCGGCCATGGTGCACCCATTGAATGAGGCTCACTTCCTGGGTCACAGGAAGTAGTGTGGCAGTGTAACAGCAGGATGGCTGTATGCACTTGTCATCCAGCAGAAGGGCCAAGTTAAGACAAACCTAAACTACTCTGTTCAGTGAGGACCCACACAGCTCTTAACACAAGGAAGATAAAATTCCTTCGGAAGGGCAAAAAGAGCCATCTGTCCATGTTCAACAGTCCCCTGTGGGGCACGTCTCTGAGAATGGAAAAAGTACAAGGGTTTACAGAGGACATCAGGTAGTATTTTCATGGAAACAGAAATATGCTTGCAATTGGGGAACTTGGATCCCAACAGCCTCACCCCCCATCCTTCAGCTGTCACACTTCCTGTGGGAATTTTCTGCAAGTTCCTGGCCTCCTTCAGTGTCATAAAATAAAAGCAAAACAAAAAACCTCACTGTCACCGAGTCTAGGTGAATCAATAGGGCAGAGTGGACTTGCCCTGTGGATTTCTGAGACTGTCATTCTTTTTTATTCAACCGTTTTGTCACATAGTTCCCACATCATACAATCCAATAGTTCGCTCACATCAGGAAGGCTTGTACAATCATCCCCACAATCAGCTTTAGAACATTTTCTTTGTTCTTGTCCTCATTGCTATCAACTCCACATTGCCCCCTCACTCCCCAACCATCCTCCCTGCCGTACTCCCAAGGAACCATTAATCCAGTTACTACGTGTATAGGTTTACCTGCCCTGGACGTCATCTGCAGGGGGTTGGACTATCAACAATAGCAAACTAAAACAGAGATCAACCCCAATCGAAAAATATTAAAAACTAGAGCAAATGTAAAATGGATCAAGTGGGAAATCATTCTTTACCGGAGCCAGAAAAACCTTATCGTTCTCCCACAGCGTGGCTGGTGGTTTCAAACCGCTGACGTTGTGGCTGCCAGGCAGATGTGTAACCACTACACTACCAGGGTTCTTTCTGAAGCTTCCTAATGGCATCTCCAAACCAAAATCTGCAGAACGGGGGTGTGACGAGAACGCCAACAAATCGGGGCGGATGTAGAACTGAGCCTGTGGCCGTGGCCGTGGCTAGGAGCCACTGCGTCGTGTCAGACTCGCAGTGATCCCAAGGCTACGGGAACAAGGCACTGCGGTTTGCCTTCCCCCCCCACCCACCCACCCCGCTGTTGGCAGCCAAGGCGTCCGTCTGGCTCTGGGAGGGTTTCTTTATTGTATCAGTCTCCAGAGACTGACACCTCCTGATGGCATGTCCAAAGTGCACAAGATGGTGTATGGCCATGCTCGCTTCTCAGAAGCATATAGAAACAAAAATGAAAGATAGATGATAGATAGAGAGGTAGGTAGGTCGATAGGAATAAATCGTTACATGGATGGAAGGA